>VUQR01008993.1:7157-21222 GCA_015108515.1 Hemichromis elongatus | reverse complement strand
TCTACTTTTAAGATTAGGCTTCAAACTTTCCTTTTTGCCAAATCATATAGTTAGGGCTGGACCAGGTGACCCTGAATCCTCCCTTAGTTATGCTGCAATAGACGTAGGCTGCCGGGGGATTCCCATGATGCATTGAGTTTTCCTTTCCAGTCACCTTTCTCACTCACTGTGTTAACAGACCTCTCTGCATTGAATTGTACCTGCTACTAATCTCTGTCTCTCTTCCACAGCATGTCTTTATCCTGTTCTTTTCTTCTCTCACCCCAACCGGTCGCAGCAGATGGCCCCGCCCCTCCCTGAGCCTGGTTCTGCTGGAGGTTTCTTCCTGTTAAAAGGGAGTTTTTCCTTCCCATCGTCACCAAAGTGCTTGCTCATAGGGGATCATATTATTGTACAATATAAAGCGCCTTGAGGCAACTGTTGTTGTGATCTGGCGCTATATAAATAAAATTGAATTGAATTGAAGTTTGAGTGTTATCAGTGAAAAAGATGCAGGTCTTTGTAAAGGCAAAAGGCAACACAGTCAGCCTGAAATGTTGAGAAGGCTAAGGTCCTGACCAGCAGTGGATCATCTTTGCATTCCTGAACCCTTTCTGACTACAACATGCAAAAGGAGTCCAGGCTTTACGTAGTGCTGCATCACCGTAGACGAGGCATAGAAAGAGATTTGTGCCTATTCCAGTGTCCAAAGCAATAAAATTAAAACACATTTTACCATTTGTAAATTTTACCTTAACTGGCTTAATTTCACTTAAGCTTGCTTTAAGCAACAGAAAATATCATAACTGAAAGTTATGAAAGGTTTGGTTGTCTAAAATCTGAATACTGATGAGAGCGGGATTTTTTACCACTGAACTGGAAGGTTCAGGAAGGTAAATCACAGATTCATACATGAGCTGTGACTGCTTCAGAAAATGTAATGGATCAAATAAGGCGTGCTGGTGTAGTAGATGGCATGCCATTGCATTGAATGGATTCTTTCATTAGCTGTGATTAGAGGCCATAGATGTATTTTATGTTAAAGTTCACATTTAATGAACTGCAACTGCTGCATTCTATCATTTCCTTTAAAAATTGAGATTTCATATTTATATTACAGAAAGTACTGCATTATACAGTACATGAAATATATCATTCATCTAACATACAAATAGGGAAACTCTGGAAAGGCATTTCCTGACAAGAAAATGAAGTGCATGAATGCCGTTATGAGAAAAAGAAACCAAAAGCTTTTAAATGGATGTTTCTGTTTTTAATTTTTAGATCAGGGTTTTACATCAGAAATGTGCATAAACATGCAGATCATGCTTGACCACTCATTAAATACTATTCATCGGTGACCTAATGGCTTCAGAGAGGGATTGTGCATTCATTAATATGCTTTGGTTTTTATCATTGCAACTACAAGAAGCTGGTTTCCAAAGCAGACCTGAGAGCTGATAATAAAAAAAAAATCACTTAAATGAGATGTTTGATGTTAGTAAGCAACACTTTGCACCTTTCAACATTGTGTGTTTTTACAGAATGGTTTCAGCACAGGAGTTGTGAAAGTGAGCTTTCATTTTCCTGCAAGATTCTTTCTGCATTTTGGGCACTGGCAGGTCATCCGACAGGTAGACGTTGTGCTGCTGCTGTCTGACGTAGAAGCCAGACTCCTCGCAATCAGACTCCACACGGATGCTGACCCTGGGCGCAGGCTGCTGGTGTGGGCGTTGCAGAGGAGTGCTGAGGCTGAGTTCAGAGTCGGCACGTGAGGGAGGACAGGAGATCTTCAGGTGCAGAGTGATGCTGAGGAACAGTGGTGATGGAACACTTTTACTCTCCATGACTTTCACAGTTTCCAATTTTCCAATTTATTAGGAAAACTGACCTCAAACTGACCCAGCCATCCTGCCACAAATCACCCCTTTGTTATGTATTTCATTTTGGGTTATTTTTTTTATAATGCATTTTATAATTTCTTCTGGCTAAAACATCTTTTTATTAGTACCAGATAATGAAGCTTTATATATGTTTTTCTACAGCGGTTGGCAGTTACCCTCTGCAAAATGTAATCGAAAGTTTAACCACTGAGGGGCAGTGTTTGATAAGGTGGAGTGTTGAGGGTTTTCATGTGATGCTGTTCTTTTAACTTTTATTTCTGTTTTGCCCCATGTCCCCATGTCCTCATATCATGTATTGTATATAAATGATGGACATAGCCACTGTGTGAACATCTGATGATTACTCTATGCCACAGTGGCTACATCCTGCAAGAAAACTTGAATGTGAGTGTTTTTGCCATAACCATCTGGTGTTTTGAAGCTGAAAGCAAAGAGCAAGAGGTAGATCTGAATGTGTAAGAGAAAGTGATGGAGAGCTGCACCAGATGGCCTGGCCTCCACAGTCACCTGACCTAAGGGTGTCCTTTTTTTAAAGCCTTTGACTTGAAGTTGTTATAACATGAGCATAAAGCATTGCCTAGTTTATAATTAGATCTGGTTTCAAAAAGCTAAGATGGTGATGGTGAAAATACTCAAAAGTAGGACTTCATGAGATGCAACCATAGTTCTCACAGCAATACATTAAGAGCAGAAACAGCTTAAGGCGTTCTGTTCTTTCATTATAAAAGATGGATGTAGCTACTGTGATGTCCTCCATTGGTTTCTACAGTCTAATACTGAGGTCTCAACACAATTTTCACTGTCAGTCTTTTTAAAATCTCTTTTCTATCTGATCACAACAAAACAAGCAGTAAAAAATAATAATAAAGAAAGAAACGTATGCGATAAAGAGGAGCTTGTCTGGAAACTACTCCTTCATTGGCTAACAACTTCTCAATCACAAGCCAATGAGGACACCATTTATTTGCCTCCTTTTTGAGACAAAGTATGACAACGTTTTACAAAACAGGCTTTTTATTCAGTATGACTGAGACCATAAACTGAACAGGGAAGTTAGAGAGGTAAAGAAAGAAGCATGTTTTCCTTCTACTGGAAGAAAGTATTTTTGCAAGCAAAGCTATCACTGTAGTGGATTAGACTTGGCCTGCAAACCTGTTTGACATGCCCTCTAGGAATAATGATTTTCAAAGATGAAATGGAAAAAGGAAACAACTTCATGCAGAGTGCACAAAAATAATCCAAAACTCAGCGAACACACAGAGGTGACCTCGGCATCGATCTATATACTATTCTTTCTCCTACCAACATATGTGAACAGTACCTTTCATTAATAGTCAATACCACCCCAATGTTGTGACCAAACTACAAAATATTACAAGATGGGCCAAATCAATCCACAAAACAGAAAACGGGTTTTTAATTGGCTCATTTTTTGACTGCCAAACTATGTCCATCTTTTCACGCTGTCTGTGATCACAACTATAGACTATTTTCAACCTTGCCATCTTGGTGATTGGAAAGCAGGCCTGGGGTCATCTCAGATATTCTCTTGGCTGAAGTTTTCAGTGCCCTCTTTCACAGATTGAATTTCTGTCCATCAGGGACCCTCAACATGTTCTTTTATTAAGAATAGTGTAGACCTCATCTTATGGTTTTTGTTGCTCTAGTGTTAAGCACAGAAAAACAAGTCTAACCATAGATCTGTAGCTAGCTACCAGATAGCATGTCACTAGCCCTCAAACTATCACTGCTATTTTTTAGTTTAGTTTTTGTTGTTTATTCTTTACATTTGAATCCATAGTTACGGTACAGTTACAGTACAGTATTTTGTATATACTTTTTTCAAAAAAGATTTCAGTCACAGCATTATCTGTATTGATAACAACTGTATAACTAATTTTCTGCTAACTTATAATCAGCTGGATCTTGGATGCCTAAATGCTGCAGTTTATTGTGACAGCTGGGGGATCGTGTTATTGGAGCTAGAATGGACCATTTTTAAAGTATTTGAAATGGCTAATGACACCAGGCTGAGTGGACTGAGCTGTATGCATGCATTTTTCAATCAAAAGCTTCACTTCATCTCAAAGCTTTCAGAAGAGATAACTGATTGCAGGACTGCTGTATCAGACTAATAGTTTGAGCTAAACTGAGTGTGATGTGCACATAAACAAGTTGTATAACTGAATCTTTGAGTTGCATCTATTTAAAAATGTAATCTGTTTTGTATTAGTGAAGGTGTAGTGTGTTTCTTTAAATGTTATAGCCCAGACTTCAACGTGATTCAGATACACTTGTCAGAAAATGAAGTATGACCTTCATCCTTAAAGGAAAAACATGTTAAGATGGAGGTCCATTCTAAAAATTGGCTTCAAATGTTTGGAGTATTTACTGTTTCAGATTAAAAAACATAAAATCGATTTTTTATAGCCATGGTTTGAAGGATTAAACAAGAAATCTCACCACCAATGATTATCAGTTTACCACGTGGTATGGGGAAATTGTTTCTGTGGCCTTACAGGATGTCTGGAGCGATTTTGGAAAGCAGCACAAACACAGTCTCTGGGGTCACAATCCTCCATAAATGGCACGATTGGAGCAGGAAGTACATCTGACATTAAATCTATGTAACACTATTGAGCAGCGTGGGATAGTCTGGAGAACAGAACAAAAAGCAGAAATATCCAAAGAAGAGCTTTGAATGTCCTTCAAGATGCCTTTAGAAAAGTTTTCTATGACACTTAAAAAAATAACATAAAGCTGCCTCAGAGAGGGCGTGTTTGTCCTTTCAAGCTCATTAGAACTGTACAAATGTTTTTGTCTTATATTTCCATTCATGTTTGCATGTGTTTGAATAAAGCACTGCACCCCTTTCCTAGTTTAAAGAAATGTGGGGCGATTTAAGATTTTGCACATTACTGTAGATTTTTGGGGGGAATAAAGTCACAGTGGTTGTTTCTTCATCTTCTGGTGTTAATTAGTTTTGAAGGGATTTAAATGATTTCACTGCACTGTTGTACAATAAGTAACTTTAACTTACTTTGTTATTAAAGCCTGAGTTCTTTTAAGTGTTATACAGTTTTGGTAAACAGCTAAAATTCAGTGAAAAAAATAAAATAGAAAATAATAATAATGTTTGCAGTCACAAACGTATGAACAATATTTATGGCAGGAATCCAAACAAAGCTATAAAACAAATGTCATGTCGTACCAATGTCTACATTTTCATGCCTATTAATGTCAAAATGTGACAGGTGACAACACACACGCTTTGCTTGTAAAATCTTGCTGTTAACAAAACAGCAAACTTACAATAATGGAGACAGCTGTCAAACACCAAACATACAGATCTGCATAGGAATAGCAATAATAATAATAATTTAAATGGACGAGTTTCATTCACAGCACTACACACAGTTTCTATGAAAGCGCACTGAATTACAGCTCCAGTGTCTACACGGTTTATCTTTCCGATACAAAAACATCACAAGCTTTCAAATTTAAGCTCTACAAATAAAAACACTTAGGTCTATGATCATCTAAATCACCATCCTACATACTAAGGAGAGAAATACTAGTAATACAGAAGCTGATAATTCAATTAAATGTGTGTTTCTGATTTACAACTGTGTTTTGTGGTCTGGAAATAACAGTTTTGCCCCCAATGTTCCTGTCAGGTGAATATATCAGATCACTGTAGGGCACGTGCAATTTCAGCACACAGTACCTGTTGTCTAGCTCATTTTGATCAGATGTGACTGTTGAGTAAGGGTTCATCTCCTGTAAAAAGCCACATGCACACATATAGAGAGAGAACATATGCACAAAACAACACCAAACAAGCATACACAGGCATGTAAACACATAACATAAATACAAACACAGAAACATGAGAAATTAATAAGTACAGTCAGGAAAAACTGGCAATTACTGTGCATTTCATCAACAGCCAAAGTGAAATATACAAAAGATCCACTGTCACAAACAAAATCAAATGCTGTTTGCACCTCATCTGTTAGTTAACAACACTGAATATTTACAACATAAATTATACTGACACATAGGTAATAGAAATTATTAGTGTACTCACAATCTGAGGATAAGCTTTGGGTGGGAGAGTTATTTTGGGAAAGGTCTGACTTTGAGTGGGGCTTTGTGGTCTCCATGTGAATCTTCACTGGAGGGTGTGCAGAGCTGTCAGGCTGAGTGACAAAAAGAGGAAGCGGTTGGCATGCAGGAGAAATTACAATCTTAAAGGATAAGGCTTGATGTTTTTATTAGAGACCTTGAAACCCAGCTACACCAGCAAACAGCTGCACACAGCAACCATCATTCCTGTGCACAAGTCAGCTGCCCTGAAGTGTCTCAGACCTATCGCCTTAAATGTCTGCAGTCATGAAATGCTAACAGGCTGATCCGGCAACAAATAAAGGCCTCCCTCCCACAGAACCTAGACTGTCATCAGTTTGACTCCAGGGCAAACAGATCGACAAACAGAGGACGCCAATGCCACAGCCCTCGACACACAGCAATCTGCCACCTCAAGCAACCAGGAAACTATATCAGAATTCTGTTCAGTGTTCAGTACCATTATTAATCTCCGAATCCTGGTTGACAACCTCGGTTTACCCCCCTTCACCTGTGCCTGGATCAGGTGCTTTCCACCCAAGACTGTCATCAGGCTGGGCCCTGGCTGCCCCATTCTGCATGCCAAATATTCCAAGTATGCCACTGTACTAACCCCAAGCTGCTCTGCAATACATCCACGGGAGTATGAATGTGTGTGAATGCTAAAATAGAAAGCACTTACAGCATAGAAGAAAGTGCTTGTGTGAATGTGGCATGTTGTATAAAGTGCTTTGAGTATAAGAATCAGTCCATTTACCATTAGGCAGTTAAAATGGGCACTGCCTGCTCCTCTCCTGTAATGCCCTTTACACTTATGATTGTACACCTACCTCCCCCTGTAACACTATGACACTACAGTCATTGCCCTCATCAGCTGAGGGGAGTAGACTACGCAGTTAATGACAGGCAAAAAGAAAAAATAAAATACAATAAAAAAAAATAAAAAGTGGCAACACCATCAAACAGAACCTGCAGATGGTTATTAAGCCAGAACAAAAGATCATTGAATGTCCTTTACCCTCTCTAGAGGACATAGCCAGCACTCTGTGTCTCAGGACAGCTATGAAAATCAATCTCGACTTGTCTCACATTTGATCAACTGCATGAACTAAAAAAATGTAGGTCTTTCCTACAGAGAAACTACAAAGAAGGTCAAGGTGTCAGTCAGTACAGTTTCCTTCACTGTCAAAAGGCACTCAGAAACTAGGGAAAACTGACAGGAAGATGTCTGGCAGACCCAAAGCCACAACTCAATTAGAGAACAAGTATCTGAGAGTTAACAGCTTGCGTGATAGGCGGCTCATAGGGCAACAGCTTCAAAGCCTGTGCTTTGAAGCTGTTGCCCTTAATAGTGGTCGTAGTATGTGGTCGTAGTAAACCAGTCTGTTTCAACTGTGAAGAGAAGACTTCAAGCTGCAGGTTTGACAAGATGAGCTACAGCCAGAAAGCCACCCCTAAGACGTCAGAATAAGACAAAGAGGCTTTCCTGGGACATAAAACACCATCATTGGACTACTGAAGACAAGAAGGGGGTTTTATCAACTGATGAATCAAAATTTGAAATCTTCAGTTCATCATGCAGGATCTTTGTACGCCTTCAAGTAGGCAAAAGGACGGTTCCATTATGCCTGCCGCTTGGTGATAGCGTTCCTTCCATGATGGTTTCTCCTCTTGCTCCTCTTTTTTGGGTTTCTGCTGTCTCAGGTATTCACTGAGCGCATGGTCAGTCATGGCCATCTTTCTGACATACTTGTGAATGTTCAGTGTCTCATCCTAGGCCCTGGGTTCTGACACTCACTAGTCCCTGGCCACCTTCCGTGCTGGACTTGGGGTGAAAGCCACCATGCATGGTCTTCCATCTCCTTCTTTTATTGTCTCAGCAAAGTACCTGATCATGGGCAGGTCGTAGGTCTTTTTACCATTCAACTGACTCCTCAGATCTTGCCTGACCCTCTGTAGGTATTTGGTGGTTGCAGCTTTCCTAGTGGCCTCTTCGTTGTTCCAATCTGCCTGTGGGAGTCCCAGGTACTTGTCACTGTCCTTGATGTCTGCAATGTTGCCTTCTGTTAGTGCAGTCCCCTCAGTTCTGACTACCCTCCCCCTGTTCTTTACCAATAGACTACACTTCTCCAGTCTGAATGACATTGCAATCTCCTTGCATCCTGGTGGTGTGGATCAGTTAATCAAAGTCACGTTCACTATTGACATACAGCTTGATGTCATCCATGTACAGGAGGTGGCTGACAATTGCTCTATTCCGTAGTCGGTACCTGTAGCCCGTTTTGTCGGTGATCCCACTGAGGGGGTCCAGGTCTATGCAGAACAGCAGTGGGGACAGAATATCTCCTTGGTAGAGCCCACACTTGATGATGACTTGTGCTACGGGCTTGAATTTGGCCTCTAGTGTTGTACACCACATCCCCATTGAGTTCCTTTTAGGGTCTTGCTGATCTTGTACAATTCTAGGCATTCCAGGATTCAGGTGTCTGGCATAGAGTCATAGGCCTTCTTGTAATCAATCCGGGCAGTGCACAGTTCAGTCATCTTGGATGACTGCTCTTTCTGTGAGTTGCTGGTGTTTTGCTCCTCTGGTATTCCTGCCAGTTCCTTTCTGTAAACTACTCATTTATTGAGTCATGTACCTATTCATCTTAGCCGCTACGATGCCTGACAGGATCTTCCACATGGTACTGAGGCAAGTTATTGGCTGGTAGTTGGATGGAACTGGTCCCTTCTGGGGGTCCTTGGGGATCAGGACTGTCCGACAGTTCAGTTAGCCATTCTTGGAGTCTTTGCCTGGAAGTTTCCAAGGCCTGAGGTATGGACAGCTTACTGTCCTTCTTAGGCACCTTTCTGCAGCTCCGATAGTTGGCTAACTTCCCTCTGTGCTACCTTGATCTTGGCCTTTAGTCTCCTTCTCCATGGACAATTCTGCTCCTTGTGGCTGTTTATCACCACAACAAGCTGCTTTGCAACCCACATCCACTCCTGCTCCTCCACTTATTTTAATATCTGTTTTCATGGATGGCCACTTTGGTTTGTGCTGGGTTCCTGACTGAATTGAAGAGTGTAGTTTATTAACTGTGTTGCACAATTCACTAGAACATCTCCCCCCAGGCATGAATAGCAGAGGCTTATGAGAGAAGATTTTCAGTTTTTCCAGTGAACTGGGCAAAGTTAATACTCTGATAGTGACCAGGCTAAAGACAGTAATAAAAAATTGATCAATAACATCAGGCTTATCCTTTAACTAAAAGCCATCAATGGGCAACATTTGTGCTTCTACACAGCTGTCAAGCAACCCTTTTAGTATGGACAAAGACTTGGATGAAGCATAAATGCAAAGGGTGCACGTAAGCAAACACACTGTTTCTAAAGGTTGGAACAAAGTGGGAGAGGTGAAAGATGTACTGAAAAGATGATGGACAGACAAGAAGACTGTAGTAAGAGGGAATGGAGTGCCTTTTCAGCAACACTGTGGGAGAGGAGAAACATACAGTATTAGTTAGAGAAAATAAACCCAGGATCGACAAATCCACAGCAGATGGAGTGAAACACACTTAAATACACAGTTAATACCAAGAAAGACAGACCCACACTCGCCAAATAGCGCATTTCCTCACCTCCTCATCACTCTCAGGCTCTGCTGCTTTCTTGTCTTTCTTCTTCTTCTTCTCATCTTCCTTCTTCTTCTTGTCTTTGTCTGGAAGGATATCATCCAGCCAGGCCAAGTCATGTTGTGAGAACATCAAATCCAGCAGCTTCCGTACAACCATGAGACCAAGAATCTACAAAATCAGATAGATTTACATTATTTTATCATTGCTGTAAATTGCCATTATTTAAATAATACAGAATTGAAGAGAATACTATTACTACTACAATTGTTATCATCATATCAGTGAATGAGGCCTACTGGCTCAGGAGCAGACATTTAGAAAAACAGGTGCCTGAGTTCGGGTCTGCTCTAGACCAGCGGTCCCCAACCTTTTTTTTTAATGTCAGACAATATTTTCAGGGACGGTCCTTTAAGGTGCCGCGGATAAATACCACAAAATAAAATGATGCGTCCAAGACAAAAACTGTGGTATTTTGTAAATATAATAATAAACGTGAATTCACTGTGTAATTGTTTAACTTTATTAGCAGTCTCCTCGCCAACAACCTTGAGAGTAACATCCTCCTCTCTGCCCCTTAATGCTCTCTGGTCGTTATGGTAACAGCTACACAAGAAGGAGTGCAGCAGGGGATGGATGTGGATGAAATAATCTATATTGCAGGAAATATGTTCAGGAATGATGAAAGTATTTTTAAGCAGGACAACGACCCTAAACATAAAGCCAGGGCAACAATGGAATGGTTTAAAACAAAACATATCCATTTGTTAGAATGGCCCAGTCAAAGTCCAGATCTAAATCCAATCGAGAATCTGTGGCAAGATCTGAAAGCTGCTGTTTACAAACGCTGTCCATCTAATGTGACTGAGCTGGAGCTGTTTTGCAAAGAAGAATGGGCGAGGATTTCAGTCTGTAGATGTGCAAAGCTGGTGGAGACACACCCTAAAAGACTGGCAGCTGTAAATGCAGCAAAAGGTGGTTCTACAAAGTATTGATTCAGGGGGCTGAATAATTATGCACACCCCACTTTTCAGTTTTTTATCTGTAAAATTGTTTGGAATCATGTATGATTTTTGTTCCACTTCTCACGTGTACACCACTTTGTGTTGGTCTTTCACCTGGAATTCCAATAAAATTGTTTCATGTTTGTGGCTGTAATGTGACAAAATGTGGAAAAGTTCAAGGGGGCTGAATACTTTTGCAAGCCACTGTATCCTCAGGCAATATACCAACCTTAAGTTGCTCTTTGACGATTCCATCAGAGTATGAAAGTGTGTGATTAGTAGATGGAAAGCACATGAGCACAGAAGAAAGTGCTTGTGTGAATGAAGAAGCATGTTGCATACGGTGCTTTGAGTGCTCTGAGAGCAGAGATTGGTGCTACCCTCACCATTACTGGGAAGATGATGGCCAGAAACGTAGACTTAAGGATCCAGAGAACAGCCAGACACACTATCTGGACTAGTGTGAAAAGGTGGACGCGTCTCATAGGGACATGACGCAGGAAGGAGAAGTCTGGCTGGTGTTTGGGCGGCATTAGATACAGCTTGATGCGCTCCCAGAACTGGAACAAAGAAATGGAGAAAATATTGTTTTATTTAGTGTTTTTGAGTTGAAACAAGGATAAAACTGGTCTAGCAAGCTTGGAAAGAAAGTGCCTCACTCCTCATCCTAGATGAGAGGTGAAGTGTAATAATGAAACTTGAAGCAGTTCTTTGCTATATATTGCTAACTATAACCTGGAAGACCTACAGACCAGGGATTACAGAACTAATAGAGTAAATATAATGTTATTAGGAAATGATCAGACAAATGAAGAATTCCAGCGAATACTGTTAAATGTTTAGTTTTTATGCCATATGTTCCCCAGGGATCAGCGCAAGGACTGCACATCGTGTGCACGTTATATATGCAAATTGCATAACATACAATTTCACTGCTACGCAGATGATACCCACAGTTATTTGTCCATGAAGCCAGATGAAACATACCTAATGGTTAACCTGCAGAAATATCTTAAAAAATAAAAACCTCATTGATAATGATCTAATCATCTGCGGTGTCAAGTCTGCATCCTTGTGAATGATTTCCTGTTTTATTGTGAAGGTCCGTGTCTCATGTCTTCCAGCTGTGTTCCCCACCTATTTGTAACCTCGCTGTGTTCCTCTGTGTGTATTTAAGTCGTGTGCTGGTTGCTGGTCTGCCTGTGTATTCTCCGTGTGTTTTCCCTGCCGTCCACCTTCATATGCCTATGCTCACCCTCCTTCATGTCCATGTCCTGGTTTGCTGTTCTGTAGTTTACTTTGTCCCAGTTTAGATTAGTTTTTGTTCCATTTTGCCATTTATCACCTTGTGCTTTATTCTACAATAAACCACCTTCACATCTCAGCGAGTGCCTGCGCTTGGATCCTCATTTATTTTCTCCACACGGCGAATGGGATGAGCCGTGACACATAGTTTCTCAGCAGATTCCTAGTCTGGACGGCAATAACTTGCCCTCCGGAGGAATCTTGGAGTAGTTTGAGTTTAGATATGTCCTATTAAATGCTAACCGCGCGTCCCTCCCTGAGCCTGGTTCTATAGAGGTTTCTTCCTGATTCTGTACCACTGTGGCCAAAGTGTTGCTCATAAGGTGTCATCAGATTGTTGGTTTTGTTTTCTCTGTAATATTGTGGGGTCTTTAGCTTAAAATGTAAAGCACCTTGAGGCAACTCTTGTTGTGATTTGGTGCTACAGTATATAACTAAAACTGAATTGAGTTTAAGTGATTTAATTGATATCTCAGTTATATTCAGAATCAGACATACTTTATTAATCCCGAAGGAAATTATGGGTTACAGCTGGCAGCATGCTAGTTGGCGCATACCTTCTGACCACACACACTATACGCAAACATCACATTATATTATATGTTATTATAAACGAATTCATTTCCTTAAGCTTGTACAAGGCCATCTGAGAAAAAAACTAAATTGTCATCCACGAAATTAAAATCCAGAAAATTAAAACAGTATAACATTTGAAAATGCAATTTTTGTGCAAATGTGACACATGACAAACATAAATTACTTTTGACTCTAGACATTCTTAGCAATGTCATGTTTAAAAATGAATTTATATACACTGAAAAATGGTCTGCATTTTTGTTTTCCCTGTTATGGCCCATTTTCTTTTAGTCTATATTGATATATAGTTTTTGTGAAGAAAAATATGGAGAAAAAAATGTATTTTTTGGGAGCATACCTGTATGCCGCTAAGTGAAGCTACTCCCATGTAGAGGAAGACTCCATAAAGGACAGGCATCGGGATGTACTGAATCAACCAGAACACAAGTTTTAAAATAAAACCACATGATACAATAAAAAGTGATCATATAAACTTTGTACACCACATCAGTCTCATCTGCAAACCTACCTGAAGTATAGGCGCGAGGAAGACTGAGAGTCCTGTGAGAACAAACACCAGTGTGCCTGTCAACCTCTGCTCTCTACAAGTGAAGAATCACAGGATAAAACTTTATTCTAGGTCTACACAAAAAGATGATTTAGGTGCCAACGAGGAAACACACAGACCTTGATTTGAAATAAGGACTATCTTCAGTCTGCCTTTCAGATCTCTGAAGTGAAGTAAGCATTTTCACTTTTCACTGTCTTAAGCCTTCCTTCAAAAAGCCAGCAGGGGGGGGGGACACTCCTCTGGTTCCAAAAATAAATTTTGTCCCATTTTGTCCCCAAATTAATTCAATCAGTGTTAACTGATATATTACCAGCTTATGAGCATGCAATGTCCCTCTGTTTCAGTAAGAGTCATTTGGTTTCAAAACAGCAAAATGGTTATGGTTGGGGGAGGGGGGGTCCCACCTGACTCCAAGGAACTGTGGTTGCTCTCCAGGGGCGCTAGATTCGCTCTCCATCTTCAGTGAGTCGATATGAGCAATGGAGATGACAGTGGCTGCTACATACCAGGGCATGCCCAAGAAAGAACACACGGCCATCAGCACACCTACCCAGAACAGGTCCAAGTGGTAGCCACAGCTTTTCTGAAATTGGGTGCAATAACAGGAAATTACCCAGAAGTCCCACTCCCCATGTAGTCCTCAACTGTTAATCAAAACCAGCATATCATGAAACCTCATTTGGATTTGTACTGTCTCATGTTTCATGTAACAAATATTAATCTGTTATTTTATGTGTAATTGTAATTAAAAATTGAATTCAGTAATCTAAACTTTTGTTATTTAAATAAAGCCGTAACCAGTGTCATGAAAATAGCTGCTCAAAATGTACCAATTCATTTGATACTGTTAATGTTAAAACGTATGTATCTGTGATCCACATTAGCAAGAAGACCAAAAATACATTTGCTTTAAATTTGAGTATCGCAAAGTATCATGACATCACTTTCATGGCTGTAGTATAGTATTGTATTGAAGCAGTA
>VUQR01008992.1:17382-38597 GCA_015108515.1 Hemichromis elongatus | reverse complement strand
CCCCCCCTCCCCCCCCCCCCCCCCCCCCCCCCAACACTTCTCCTTGCACGCTGACATTGTTTTCTATTATTACTCAGGCACTGATGCCTCGGTAAGTAGTAAAAAGCCTGTTGACCATTCAGTGGCCACTGGAGAAGAGAGCTGGGGGTGTGGATAATTAAAAGTTCCCCAGGTCTCAGGCCCTCAGGGGTTAACAGGAGGGGAGGAGCTGGGGGACTGACTGAGTGAAACGGGTGCTCTCAGTAGTAGTGATGTACTAGCCACTCTTTTGGGTGATTGCACCAGCATAACAGATAGAACAATCAATGAAGTGCAATTAAGTTGTGCCCCAATTAAGTCTGACTCTTAAAAAAACAGCAAATTAAAAAAGGAGAAGATATGTAGGTTCTTATAGGTACAAATATTACAAGTCTGCCTTGATTCACTGGCTGTTTTGAATGGCTGGTGCTTTTGAAGTCATCACAGAGGTTTTTAATATCAGCCTATAGAAACTCCTTAAAATTCATAATGACAGATGAGCTGAAACAAAACAGTGATTTTCATATCAAAGACCCCCCCACCAAAAAAAAACCCCACCAAAAAAAAAAATCAAATAATTTAAATAAAAAATAATGCGCAGTATTGTAAAACCTAGAGTAGTCATTTTCCTGAAACCCTCTGGTTCACGCGGGCTTTATCTAAAGGCTAGTCTGCCCTTTACTCATCCCTTCCACCCTGATATTGTTAATCCAGCTCTGGCCTTAATATGAAAATATTAACACTTTATTTTTCTTTCGCTTTCTGTGCAATAAAATGCATGACGATTATCTCACTGCTCACTTTTTAAATGTGTTTATTTAATAACGTCTCAAACACATAATTCATTCCACCTGGTGCGCCACACATTACAGCAAAGTCACAGTGAAGCAAGGACTGTAGCCCTCTTCTCCGATCGATCAGCTGATTAACCCTCATTACTGATTGGCTCTGAGCTGATTGGATCCCATCATCAAGAAATCACCTCTAGCCCCGAGGCGTGTGTGTATTTTGTGCTTGTGTTCTTGTGTTTGGGTGAGTATATATGATGGGGGCTGTCACAGTTCACTCGATTACTGGGAGGTGAGAAAGGAAATGGAGAGGGAGGGGGTTTAACCATTGCAACACACAAACACGCACACACAGAAATATACACACCAGGGGCATAGAGGTCAAAACAGAAGGCCAAAAATTTCATTGCATGTCTTTTTTTTGTTGTTGCAAGAATCTATATTGGCTGGCTGCTCTCGTATAGCCTTCCTCCCTCTCTTTTTCCTCCTGCCTTCTTCCCCTCCTCCTTTTTTTGGTGGCAGATTTAAGCTGGGTCAAGCATAAACGCTAGCCCAGTTTCCGCTGCTATGGCCGATAAGGCATTGTACCTTGGCTCAGTAAACAATGGGATGCCATCTGTCCATTAGTGAGAGCACTGTGAGAGGAGAGAGAAAGAGAGAGAGAGAGAAGAGGACCCATTTGTGTGTTCAGTGTGAGAAGAGCAACTCAAAACACATGGAGGAGGAAGTAGACTCTCCTCAGCGAGGGGTCAAGCAAGTTGGTGTAACATTTGGGTGATCAGGAACGAATTAACTTTGCGCATGTTTATTTTTTTAATAAGTCATTTCACCATATGCTCATTTTGTCTCATTTTGATGAACATGTTACGTAATACAAAGAAGTTTCTTCTTTGGTTGAATGTGGTACACATTAAGGAACTCAGGGTCCAAATAAAGCAAAAGCTTCACATCAAACTAACTTTAATATTTGTAGAATTCAGTTAAAAAAAAATCTAAGAGAACAACACAAAAACAGGTTATAATATATCGGGCCCCTGAGGGTGAACACCAAGTTGTCCTGGGGCAATGCATGTCTGCCTCCAGCAATAACCCCAAAGACATCTTTGCTAAAATTCCCAGAGGGTTAACTACTCAGGACCTTCAACCAGAATAATTTCAGATACCTCAAAACAAGTCTCACAGCAGTCTTATGATGACAATTATCAATGAAGAGCTAGAAGTGTCAAATTGGTGTGTGGTTACCAATTGACATTTTAAAACGGGGTGATTGTTAAGAGATCCAAAAAGAAATGAAACCCTTAGAAATACTGACCCACAAATTCATATATCTACAGATAAAATGTGTTCTTTCACTACGATGCTAAGTATTTTAGTTTTTTACTCTAACTCTATTTTAAAAAAACTTTTCTTTCTGATAACATTGGGACTTGTGTTCCAACACTGCACTGGCATCAGGCTTCTTTTCCCCTTTCTCTGTCTCCCTCTGTCTGCACCCATCGTCTGCCATCCTCCTCTTTTCTATCTAAAGCCTTTTCAGTGCAACTTGCTTTCCTCCCTTTCACACACAAGCCAAGGAAACTGCTAGAAGTGGTATCATCACAGCTTCTCATCAGAGTGAGAGAGTAACAGGTACACATGTCTGCTCTTTAGATGACACTGTGCGGTGCAGTCCTGGCACTCTAGGGACACTGCAGAAGTGCTGCAAAGAAACTGATCTGAGAACTGTAGTGTGTGAGTGCGAGACCTTAAGAGTGTGTAGATGTGAGTGTGCAACTACTGTACATGCATGCATATAATAGATGTCTCCAGGTACGTTCAGGTGAGTATATGTGTGAGTGTGTTTGTACGTGGGGGATTTGTGCATTTTGGTATAAAGGTGTGTGATTAGTGTGTGGATGTGTGCAGATGCTTTTGCAAGCCTTGGACTGACTGTAGGGGGGCCACACACAGATCTCACTTACTCCCTTAGGCAAAGGAATTCTCCCAGAGTGTTTCCACTAAACAATCTATTTCTTCCTAAGGTTGTAACTCCCGCAAAAAGAGTTGTTTTCTGCTGCTAAATTTTGACAGAGTGTAGTACATGCTTGAATCATGGCACACCTCTACAAGCCAGCAGTTGTGAATGAACTAGGTGTGAATGTCGAGCACATTGGAATGGTACACTTGCTTTACAGTAGATAAAAAAATAGAAAAATGCTTACTTTGATTAAGAACAAGAGATCCATCAAAAGCATTTCAGGTTCTACATTATTTTTAGTAGAAGAAAGCGGCAACATTTTAACCTTTTCTCAGTGTCAGCTCCAAATGAACTGACATCAAGACAAAGAAGTTGTATAGCAACATTTTGTTGAAATGAAAGATCGACGTATCTTCCATAAAACGTGTTTCGCTCCACTGTGTACAACTGTATATGGTTGAAGTGACAATAAAGGCTTGACTTGACTTGACTTGACTTGAAAAGTTGCAGCAATTTGCTTATTACAACTCAGCCACCAAGGTTAGGTATTATCTAAAAGGTATTATCTAAAAATGTAAACTACACACAGGGTTGAATGACATGTCTGTGAGCAACCGTCAGCTGTAATGCAATGTGCAAAGAGCTACTTGTATCCAGTGTGAACGAAGAATCAAAAGCGTACTCCAGTTTTCCTCTTTAATGTTTCAGACTTTCATTCTAAAAACATCAGTGCCAAAGAACTGGTTTATTTTATAAAGTTGCACCTAGACTGATACCAACTGGAAGTAATGTGACGACCACAGAAAGTCAATGATGTTCAACAAATATGTCAGAAAAAACGTTGGCAAAGAGATGCGAAGGTCCTGAGGTAAACTTTACTCAACTTTGAGCTGAGGAACTACAAACAACTAAAAATGAGAGCGTGGGATACTGCTGAGTGAAATATGACTTGGTAGTAAATACATTAGATGGTTACCTAGGTAACTGATGCCTGGAATGTCAACTTCAAAGTGATGCACAACGAGTATCCACTGGAAAGGCAGCTTGATACTACCTTTGTAGCAGCACGCTCATGCAGCAACAAGTTCAAGTCTCTGCAGTTCCATCCAACCAAACTGGAAGCAAAGCCTTCTCTCTTAAAACAGGCACATACAGTTCTCATGATTCATAAAAATAATCAGCAAGATAAAAATTATTCAGTATTCTCCACACACTGCTCCTTTATGTCTATTTTTGTTTCATTTTGGCTAAAATGGCCACCAATGCAAGTTACAATCCCTTTATTTTTATATTTTGCAGATAATCCCTACTCCTTTCAGCCCTCTGGATGAAAAATATGTATGAATTCAGCATTTTCTGTGGTTGACACCAAGTATGTTCACGTATAGTGAAAGATTTGATTAGACGCTAGTGCCACGCACTCTCACAAAATGCATTAACATATATTCACAAAACATCTCGAAGCAAAATATTATATAGTCAAAAAAAAAAAGTGGAAAAAACTGGGATGCGCAGATATTTGAAATGACAACAAGATGCAAATGGTACCTAAGTGAGAATTTCTGAGAGGAAGAGATAGAAGAAAAAAAAGTGTCTTAAGCGAAAGAATGAAAAAAAAAAAACCCCACAGACTGACAGACGGGGGAGAGGAAAAGAGCCCGAGGGAGGATGTGGAAGAAGAGGGAGGTGCAGGGATACCTGCTGCGAAACTTCAAAGTCCATGCTCTCACTTACATTATTTGACCTTTCACCCCCTACAAACCCTGTCATCATATTGTTGTCCCCTTGTGTTACATGTGTGCGCTACTTTCTGGTAACAGAGAAGAAAAATGTGTTTCCTGGGAAAAAGAAGGAGAATGCTAGACTACATGGGACAAGACGAGGATAGAACTAGAAATTTGAAGATTCATTTGTCTGTTGATTTACATTTCTTTATGCCCTTTTGGTCTTTGTCGTGCTTTTTTTTTTCTTTTGCTCTGTTTTGCTACTCCCAATCTCATTTTATCTTTTAGTGATAGTGGTAAAGAGAAGATCCCTTAAAATGATTAGAGTTAAATAAACAGTGATGTGGCCTCAGGGCCCAGAGGCAGAGCTGATCTGAAATTAGATGCTATCAACCAGGTGAAACTGGACTCACCTGGCTCTGGAACAACAACAACATGAACTACTGCCATGTGCACTGCAAAATTATGAGGATTTACATATATTTCTTCTTAAATCCGGAAATGGGCATCACATAAAGTGCAACTAACGCGCAAATGGCATCTTGGAGTTCATCCCCTTCCACAGAAACGATAAAACATAGAGTAACATGTCCTTTGCATTGCTTGTAAGCTCTCACCAGCATGCATATATTCTGCACAATATAGTCCCATCCCTTATCTGATCAAGTTTTCACCCAGCTTATCAGTGTAAACAATATGCAGACAGAATGTCATAAGTGAAAAATGATCAATCCACAGCTCACGCTCGGTCTCCTGCACAGATATTCCATGAATGCTGATAACAAGGTGACGAACACTGCGCTGGATGACACACGCAGCAGAAACATTCGTGCGCAGTGGTACACTTGATATAGCAAAGCAGTTAAACTCTACCCACGTCGGTACAGTTGGGAAAGGATTATTACATGTTCTATAAACTCATACTGAACATTGCAAAATGCTTAAAAACACATAATTAGGCACCCACGTGCATTACAGAAATATACTCTCCAAAATACTCTGAAACTACTAAACCTTTCTATTTAATTCACATATGGGAAGAAGCTAGTCATGGATTAGGTGTGACGTCATGCCCGGGTTGTCATCTATCTACTTTGAGTTTGTGTGTGCGGGTGCGTGTGTCCTGTGCATATGTTTAAGGTCATGCCTGGATGGCTATCTATCTTTTTGTGTAGCAGCACCTGAGGGGAGCTACTGAAATCTGATAAGCCAAGCAGGAGTGTAAATACCTTGCTTTATTAACATCACTGCAGAAGAGAACACACATTTTTGTGCTTGTGAATGTGAGTGCGTGTACGGGTCATCCTCTGTAGCATTTTTTTTTTTCACAAGAATCAGTGCATGCATGTTTCATGCATGTGTCATAGCTGGAAAATCATGTGGTGCTGTTGTCCACAGTCTTTTAGCAAGTCCATACGTCTTACACTAAAAAGGCTTGCATAACTCTGCGTTTATATAACTAATAGATTTTAACCAGTATACTGAAACTTTATTCTAAGTGAAGCTGCTCAACTTTTCTATTGCTGCTCTCTCTGTTAAAGCTCAGTCCAGCAAATGCTCCTAATATTGATATATTTTTTGCACATATTTCAAAAGCTTAATGTTTACATGTTCTTATTGTATTTTGCCTTTTTTCATAGTTTAAAGTATAGAGGAACCACATGTGTAACATTGTCACACATTTGTCTGAAAAAGAAAAAGAAAGAACGTTCATGACAGACTTTCCTGAAGCCTCATGAGCCTCTTCATTCCTCACCTATACTGCAGTAGAGTCTGACGGCTTAGTGAAACGTACTTGTGATTGAGGGCTACCTGCACAAAACTGCCTCATAGCAACATATTACCTCTAGATGGCTGTGGATGAAAAATGCTGCTTGTGTTTTCCTAGTAGTCCTGTGTTTGCCTATACGAAGACACTTTACCCTCAAACTGCTTCATCGGATCTATTCAGTGGTGAGCAGGGCATGACTGGTTATACTGGGCAGCTCTCAGGTGGGAGCTGGAGCGTGGTCTTTCCACAGGCTATTGCTATAAAAGAGAAAAAAAGTCATAGTCAGCTTTTCAGTATATACATAACATTTATTCATCGCTGATGACACAAAGTTGGGAGCGATTCTATTCTCTTTCATCGCTATGTTTAAAATGGGATTTGCTTTCAGGTTGTTTGTGCAGACCTGGATAATGAACGCAGGCAATTAAGAGTATAACTGTGTATCTATGTCTGACAGTGCATCCTGGGAAGTAAAATCCAAAGCCTTTTGGTTTATGCACTGCTAAGTGTCTAAATCCAGGAGAGCAAGCTTGGGCAGGTTCTTTAGTTTGAGCCCTTTTCTTGTTCAGTCATTATTGGCCGCTTTGATGTGTGACCTCTGCTACTTTGGCTGGAAATGGAGAAATTATCAGCTAGATGAGCTCACAGAGTGACACTCTTGTCTCAATAAAATGCTGCTACACAAAGTCCCACCCGATGCATCTGCATTTACTCATATATACAAACACACGTAGACGGATACACTGCAGAGACACATATGCAAGTAATCACACATGTATACAAGTGCTTAGCTTTGTCCAGCCTATGCTTAAAAGATGCTGAAACCCATGTTTAAATTTTAGTCAGATGGTCCTTCTGCCTGGGAATCATCTGAGTTGGGGTCTCTTTACTCAAATATTTGTAAAACTTCAAAGTATTTAAATGAAAAACTGTTTTTTTTTACTCAGTTTTAACAAACAATGCCAATCAGCAAAGCCTCGAGTACAAATACTGTGACTTCTTGTAGCTTACCATCGACTCTAACTGATTGTTTCTTAATGGCCTTACAAAACAATCCAGTTCCCCTCCCCCCAACTCTCTGACCCTTCTCAGGTCAAACAGTCAAAAGGCTGCTGCATGAAAGAATTATCCTCCGAAGCTGGAGTCATCAGTTTCTATCCAAACGGCTAAATACTGGTATTCTCCTCTAAGACGCAGACTGGCTTTGGAGACACCGCGTAAGTGTTGAGGAGGTGGATTTGTGGGGGGGAACATTGTCAGCCTTTCTTTCCTGACTACCTGACTAAGGCAGGTGGGACCAGAGCATTACCGCAGCACTTGAGTGTGTGATGATGGTGATCCACGCAGAATGTGAACTCATGACCCCGACCTGCACTTCTTCCAATCAAAAGCAGAATCCACCCTTTTGAGCCTCTTCAATGACACACCAAAGCCAGTCTCTAATCTACCTTGGCGCTGTTTTAGACAACCCTGGTATCTTAAAGAGTTCTGTAGCACGCCATCCTCCTCCACCCAATGCCATCAGCTTAACAATTTTTACAGCTGAAAGCTTTAAAGTGCCTACCTAATCACCCACCCCACCTAACCTGTTATGGACCCAGTCGCGCTTGTGCCAAGCGTGCTCCTCCATGTTGGCGCAAGCTGTATCTCTGTATCGGCATTGGTGAGGATTAAGGAAAGAAGTCACGGATGCCAGCACGCTTTATCTTTTATGGAAACACATGTGGATGTCCATGTGCAGAGAGATACTGCTGACTTTTGTTTACATGTCTGCAGATGCCGTAAAGAACAATGAGGATCTATTAAAACCACATTGTCGATACATGCAAATGTCTGGGATGAATTGAGGAGGATATTTTTAATACTTTGCGTTTGCTCTTTACCTCGCATTTTTGTGTGTGTGAGTGTTTTTTCAATGATCCCCATGTCTGGCCCCACGAAAACTACTTTTCTGTTGGAAACCTTAACTGCATAGTACTATTTAAGGGCATTTAGTGGTTTGTGGCAACTGACTCTAAATTGCAAAAACATTTGCACGGCAATACTCCCTCGCCTCGGAAAGTAGTTTCTAGATCAGGGTTTTATTGTGTTTGTTGATGACTGCCGTCTTTTTATGTGTTTTGCTCCATTGCTTCACTCCTTGCCCATTTTGGAGGAAAAAACAAAGGGGAGAGAGAAAAAAAAAAAGCATTCCACTTGTTAATTCGCTGATCTCACCAGCAATCGATTCAGATGCGTTTGTCACTGTTACGGCAGATTGAATGGCCCAAAAAAAGAACATGGAAGCAGTAAAAGCAAGGTGGGTTTAATCTGAAGTTGTGAATGACAATATTGATTTGCCTTTTCTTTTTTGACAGGGCGGGATAGCGACTCCGCATCAAATGTAATGGGGAGCTATAACTGTTGCAACATGCCGCTTTTCTTGTCTCTTCTCCTCTCTGTATCAGCTTTTTCCTCTGTTTATGGTGTGATATATTTTTGATAGCTCATTTATTTTTGTCAAGGGGAGCGAGACGGTGTCAAGGGACACGATCAGAGTTCTGCTCAATATCTTGCGTGATACATCAAGTTTGAGTGAGCAAGAGAAAGAAAGCAGCGATTCCATAAAGATGGCAATTGAATTTTGCTCCACATTTTATTAACCTTAAACAATGGCGATGATAATTGTGATAGGTACTCAGACAAAATGATATCCAACAAATGACTTGAATGCAAATGTAACCAACAAACATTAAACGTTACCCAGATCTATGTGAACAGACATCAGCATTTAATTCGAATGCACACGAGTGTTGAAGCGGAGCACAGCTCAGTGCAGCCTGCGCCAGAAGGAAACTCATCTGAGAGAGTGAGAGTGGAGGTATTTGCCTTTAGAGGGCCTTGTGGACACATTAAGGCCTATTTGCATGTCCATAACACCAACAGAGAACCCCATCTCTGCACTTAGGCTTACTGGAGCTGTAGGTTTAAATATTGCAGGGAAGCAGAGCATTGAATGGTGCCTGAGTCTTTTACTCAACAAATAATGAGTCCCCACGATAGCTTGTTCTGGATGATTTAAAACACTGCTAACTGTCTGCGTTGGGCTTCTTTGTTATTCCTTTCTCTCCTTTGAAATTTGTACATTACGCATTCAGGACTATAGGCTTTGTGAAGGCAAATGTCTGAAATGTTTTTTCTGAAAAGTGTTGTTGAAATGTGCTTAACTGACCCCAGCGTGGAATCTTTAGCTCTTGTTTACACAGGTATGTAAATTGTGGCCTTTTTGACCATTCGCCGAGCCCCTCCCCTGCCACTTTTTTAGAAAAATGTTACCTTTTTCCTTTTGTCCTGACCACCACAATTAAGGGCCTTGGCTCTGAATAACAAAACAGGGACCCCTCCTTGCACAGTAGCCTTAGGTTGTGTTTACACTCTGCGACATCAAAGGCATTGCTGAACTTTTCCAAGCTCCTCCTGCTCAGGTAGTAATCCCAAAGTATAATCTCTTTAAAAACTGTAAAACCCATTAGGGTGACACCATCCAAATCCTCAAAGAAAAAGATAACGGCAGTGAGAGAGTAAAATAAGCAAACTTTGTGGGCCTCTAAATTGTGACAGGGGCCTATCAAGTGGATTTACAAACGGGCGAGCTGGGCGAACGATTGCATGTTTACTCTCAAAATTTCCTGGGATATATTTGCAATAATTGGCTGGATGGATGGTTGCTTCCTGAGCAAACATGCTACATGTGGTTTAAACAACATAATGTGTGTTTAAAGAAGAGATGTAATGGTGTTAATTTGGCCTAACTGACTCTAAAGCAACAAGTGAGCTAGTAAAACAAACAAATCTTTCTTAGCTGCCCTGCCCTTGGGGGACGCAAAACATAATTCAAACTCAAATAAATATTCTGCAGCCTTTGCAAGCATCCTATGCATTTGGGCCAGAAGTAAGCACTGGCGTTAATCTTATTAGTTAAATGGCCACCTTATAACAGTCTGATTACAAGGCTTTTGTACAAAACTACATTGCTGGATCTTTTCTGTGTGAAGAAATCTCCTGAGAACTCACAGAGTGTTTATCATTTAGTCGCAGGCAAATAATAAACTCAAGGGGTTTAATTTGCGCTTAGTGGCACAGAGGTGACATCACATTACGGTCCCCCTCCCTCTATCCTCTCCTTTATGTTCTTTTTCTTTTTTCAACACTCACTCCTTTATTATTTATATATGCTCTCATGATTTTCTTGTCTTTATTTCATCACACGTGCATCCAGCCTCACCTTTACACCACATTCCTTCTCGATTGTGCCACACACACAATTATATAGCATGCACATGCATGCATGCGCCCACTGTCCAATCACCCACTCCACATGCAGCGAACAGCTTTTCAAAAGCCATAAATCCTGGGATGACGAAATATTCCATTTCTACAGCCCCGTACTGTGCACCATCCCCCTGACCTAGCCTCTGCCAAGCCATATCGCAATCAATTGCACAAGTTACACTGCAGTGAAAGGTGCTGTGAGAGGGTCAGCTCAGCCCACTTTGACTGCTATCAGAGCGTGAAGTACTTACCTTCAACACCATGTCCAAACTAGCTGCCACAGGATGCCTTAATATACCACCTTCCAGCACTGAAACTCTTTGAAACTCTGGTCTTTGAATGCCAGATACTGGAAACAGACATTGTGCATTTATGTATTGATTTTCATTTTGTGTATCATTAAATTTGACCTTTTTAATGCCAGACAATTACCGAATTCAGCAGAAAATTATTCTCATCAGGGTTAAAGCACCTAACACCACAGCAGACTAATGAAATGATTTTAGGTGGGTTAGCAGCCGCTCAAGGCAGGTTGACCCACCCCATTTATTCAGTCATACAGGAAACTCTGGGATACATCATTGCCCTTAGATGAGGAATTAATTTACAAAAGACATTGTTGAATAATAGATGACTGTATAAAGAGTGGAAAGAAAATTAAGTTTTACTGCAGATCTTTCAAAATGTTGTGTTCGAGAAGGAAAATTCAAGAGATGGGAAGCATGCAGTTCTGAGCAGCAGATTATGATGTTTATTGAAAAATGAAGAACGCCCTTTTTTTTAAAAAAAAATCTTTTTCTTTGTATGATCCATTGTCTCTTTGATTTCCTGTTATGTTCACAGAGTAGGAGAAAACATTACATTCTCCCCCTTTTCTCCTCACTTCTCCCCTTTTTCTTTCCCCCCTCATGTTCTGCATAAATCCATCCAACTACCTGTCTGTATCTCTTTCCAAGTATCTCTCAGTCTGTTACCATCAAAACCCAACTGGTGGTAATGGAGTGAAACGCTGCTTGTCTCGGAGTTGAACACCGAAACAGAAGGAAATGGAGAGAATTTTATTTAATAAGCATGATGAATGTAAAGGTGTTCTTGTAAATCATCACATGGTTTACAAACTCAATAAGTAAGGGCTTCCTGCCTCAGCCAGGCAGGCCAGCACACACCTAAATTATTAACGAAGCTGGGGGCACCCAGAGGCACAACTTTGATGATGTTATAAACAGGGGAGAGGACAAGGTGCCTTCTCAGCAAAAGATTATAGGACCTCCCACCTCCCCCAAATCCCCGACCTCAACACACTCACTCCTAATTATCCACCTCCAATGGGGAGTGGGAGAGATAGAGATTGAGGGTGGAAGCATCTAAATAAACTCGACACGGTCCGTTCTTCCATATTGCTCTGTAAACTAACAGAGACCGCTACAGCACTCTGGTGCTTGGCCATGCATCTGGGAAATACCCAGTCAAACCTTTTGCACTGACGTCATGGAATAAAAACTGCTTTTAAAATCTGTTTTTTTCTACTAAAGATCTGTATATATTTGTAAATCATGAATATGTTAATGAAGAGTGTGTTCATGTAAATAGCAGTCTGTTCAGGCACCCAAATGATCACACCAAGTTCCTCTGCCAGATTTTTTTTTTCTCTTTTTCTCTTCATAGGATAATTTTGTCTCTGGGCAATACTCCGTTTTAAATCCAAATTCATTGAGCTTTGGTAACAGCTGATGCAGCATTTCATTAGGTTCGAGTTAGGTTAGGGAAAATGGTGGCGGAGCATAGTGAAGGGAAAACGGTCGGTCAGGAAAAGAGCTGACCATATCGAGATAATGAAAACGTGAATGAATTTAGCAGATTTTTGCTGCATGTGAGCAACAGTCACAGAAATGAAGGAGTATGATTTCATGCTGTCTGTTAAATCAAATCAAACACAAAGGACAACAACAAGTGTAAAACAATTAAATAATTCACTTACAACCATTAGTTTCCTCTTATTACTCTATAACTCAACTTAAGGCTAACATATTTGTAGGCCTTGTTGTATAGTGCTGTTAATAAACTGAAAAGCAAGAGGCAAAGTCTGTGTTAAGATTGTGATAACAAAGCATGATTTCCCCAGTGCAAACATGTTCCAAATTAAAAACTAAAAACAAGTCCCCAGTGACATCGCTCTGAGTCTGATAGCAGGTCTGATGAATTTGTCATTAAGCAGATCATAAATTCAGCAACTTCACCGTGAGAGTTTTTGCTGTAATAAGGACCCGCTCAAAGCTTGTGTTTGTGCATCTACTTTTATGTCGTTTCTACTCCGGTGATTAGTAATATGCGAGGAAGTGTGACATTATTGTTAAGGAAGTCTGCTTGTCTGCGATTGTAAGGTATCTGTCAAGGTGTAAGAAGACCCACTTGCTTGTTCATTACCGTCTCCAGTTACTTTCCTGCTGCTTCAGGAGGACAGGAGGCCTAGTGCTCCAGATCAGATGTTTGAAAGGACAAATCTGGCACAAGTGTCGGGGTCGTTATACAAAAAAATAATGTGTCATACCTAACTTGTGACTTTTCATTAAAATTATTTACGCACAGAAAAAGTAATTTGTGATACTACTTGTTACATTACTTTTGCATTCATTTGTAAATTGAAATAAAAACACCTGAAGTTAGAACACAAATCCCTGTCCTAGGACACACTCATGATCTTTCTTTTACTTTTAATGTACAAACATAAACCCGAAAACACAAAGCAAAGATGAAAACCAGCATAAAGAGAATTCAAAGCCACAGTAATTCCACTGCAAAGACGTACCGGCAGAAATGGAGGCAAGCAATGCTGCTCATTACTGCTTTTGTTACCTGCTGAAGTTCAGTGTCTGGGTTCTTGGCTAACTTAGTGTTAGCATCCTGTCTGTACAGATGCTTGCAAACAGCTGAAGTTGTATTAGCAGAATCATGCAGTTGCTAACAGTTAGCATTTCACCGCCACATTCTTATACCGTATTATTCGTACCATAAAGCGCACTGGATTATAAAGTGCACTGTTGATGAACGGGTCTGTTTTCATACATAAGGTGCACTGGATTATAAGGTGTATTAAGCAAAACAAAGCAGTCAGATAAGTCAAACTTTACTAAACTCTTTCTTTTTGCTTCATCCACTTCTGTACCATTGATTCATTAATGTTGAATTCTCTCGCAGCTGCCATATTCCCATGTTGTTGCAGTATATTAATGATTAACTTCATATTGTGGATGGATTATCTCAGTTGTTCTCCTGACTGACGTTTGGTCCGTTTACACCATCCTGCAATGCAATTGCATTTGTCCCTAATCATCGGGAACCCTCACGTTAACTTTTATCGAGTGGAAAAAAGTTAGCGTTCATCCTTCAGCTTAACTATGTAAATGCTAACATAGCTGTGTCGAGGGGATCAGGTAGCACATCGTTATATACCAGCTAGCCAAACTTCAGTAACCCTACAAATGTCACTGCTGTTTAGTTTTCTGTTTTCATTTATGTTAAAGTGATAGCAGAGCTGTACGTTCTAATTTTCTTCAAAAATCTCTCAGAACATGGTATATCATGTTTAGGTGGAAACTCGCAAGCTAACCTATTGCTAACTTCTAACTTCGTTAAATTTAATAAATTCTGTTTTCATGGATGCCTGGATGTTAAACTTAATTGTTACACATGATAAAGCAGCAACACTCACTGATAATTTTATTAAGGATGAAAGAATTCAGACAGTTTGTAACTTTCAGTGATGCCGCAGTGTTCGTTTGACTTTGCGACATGAAGCGGAGTTTGGACCCAGATTACTCCGAGTCCGCCAAGGCTCCTGACTATTGTAGGCATAATGCTCCGACAATTCATCATGCGGTATGGCTTTGTAGCTTACCAAAGTCCTACCAAAACATTTTTGACAGATTTTTGAGCGCCATGTACCACATAAAATCAGTTTGAGGTCAATAAGCACAACCAGAATTCATACATAAGGCGCACTGTCGATTTTTGAGATAATTAAAGGATTTTAAGTGAGTCTTATAGTCCGAAAAATACAGTAATTCCTTTCATATACTAAAGATAAAAGTAAAGTTTGTTTAATTTTTTCTTTTTATCTGCTGTGTGCCGATAACTGAAGAACCTTTGTAATGCAAGTAACACATAGCTATAAATGTAATGTCATTACTGAATGTAGAACATTAGCATGTTTCATTACTGTGTTACTGAAAAATGTAATTCAATTTTGAATACATTACATCCAGCACTGCCCAAAAAAACACTTTTTTTTCTGATGATGACGTGTTTTGTCTTAAGTATGGGAATAAACTGGAGAATGCCGGTATATATAAAAGTGAAAAAGGAAACTTACAGGCACTCCAAAAAAGTGGATAAAAGTCAACTGCAATGTGAAAAAACAATTTATCTCAACACGTGCTCCTGAAATGGTCTTTCCCAAACATTCTCCTCTATGTCCTCCATCTGTGGGAGTCTTGGGCAGCAGTTGCCGCTCGACACAGGGCCATCTGTGAGGGATGAGCCTTCAGAAATGCACAGAGCAGGCTTTCATACATTTCCCATCACAGTCAAGCAGAAAATTCAGAAAATTGTGTCAAAGAAGAGGGAGCTTCCCAAACTCTGGTCTTGAACTGTGGTTGAGTAGAGGAGGCAGGGTTGAGGAGTCATGGTCATACACAGGGCCTGAGCGCTACATTGCTCTGGAACGCCAGAAAACATAGACACCCCGAGGGGATTTGGTGGCATACGCGAGTCTCTGTCTTTCTGTTCTCCCCTCTTCTTTCGTCTTGAAAATAAGCGTGGCTGTCATAAAATGGCATCAGATCAGATGACTGTTGGTGAAGAAAACATCGCAGTCTCTCGTGAACTTTTGCATGTATTTTATCCTGCTTTTATGCTGTTCTAATTTTGGCAAAATGTTATGTACTCTATATCACAGTAAGCAATTTAGTATAGGAACACTTCTATGATTTCATATGCATTTATTAACATATAAAAGCATTATATGAAAAACGGATTTTCTTATAATAACTTTACCATGACCCAAACTTTGGCTATATTGATCATTTGTAAAAGACATGATGGAGCGGTAAATTTTGTGCTTCGTTAACACCTGTTTCTATTTTGTGGTGGGATGCAGAAGTTATGATTAACCCAAAGTCATATATGCTCAAACCAAGACACACATTCCCACTACAATAAGTCATCTGTTGGATTCCAAAATGAGGCTGATGACACAGACGTCAAAGTATGCACACTGAGAGGGAAGTGATGTCACTGCTGCCTACTAAAACTGTATCTGTTCAAATCAAATTAGATCTACGGCGCCCTGGCACATTCAATTACCCAAAATACCCCCACCCGAAATACCACCAAAGACGCTGTGATTTGACATCTACAAGGATAAATGGAGTGCTAACAAAGTTTCTTACACTGAGAGCAAGTCATCTAAATAGACTTCCTGTCTGCATGGAGTGGCAGACGGTTTTCTTCAGCAGTGTCTGGGTCTGAACAACTGTACATACCAGAGGACGGAATGAAAAAAGGCAAAATGACGAAATTGTCGAGGGAATTTTTACGCCATGACATGATACAGGTTTTCATACATGCCATGAACTTATTGTCCAAAAGTCAATACGGGCAATAGAAAATGAAAGTTAGGCATTTCTCCTGAGCACTTTAGCTGTTGATAAAGTTTGATTTTACAAGTCAACATAGTTCTGTTTGTCTAAAAATTCACAGCAAGTCAAGCAGACAAGTCAAATCCCTGAGCCCATCATCTTTATGGTCTGATGTATTGATCGGCTGCTGTCATTGTGGCTTTCTCGCTGTCTTTATAGTAGTGACACTGTGTGTCTTGGACAGAGTTAGGTGTGAGAGCTCCTGTGCCATAATTAGCTTGCCATCAAGGGGAAAGTTAATATTTCTCAAGCTGAAGTGAGGCTTATTTGTTTTCTGGACAGGTTGTAATGGATAACCCAAATGTGGCCAGCGTGCACAGCGTACACGCACACAAACACTTGCGAACAGAATACACAGATGAAAACACAAACATACGCCCGCTCCCCGGGAGGCCTACAGTCAGACAGAGAGTGACACACAAATCTATCCCCATTCCCTACATGACAGACTGTGCCGGCTGGTTGAGCTGCAGCCTGATCAATAGTCATCAGTGACCTTGCCCATGTAAAAACCACAACTCTAAGGCACAAATAAGCAATGTGTACATTTCTATACCCTCTGAATATTTATATGTGTGTATTTGTCTGTGTGTCAATACAGAAATAATTTTTGTATATGCAAAAATATTATATTTGCCTGTTCAGGTATCCCTCGCAATATTAAAGGAAGAAAACGTGCGTGCTTGCTTGTGCTTGCACATTGCTAAATATGCATCTTTACAGCAAAAACTAACAGGGTGTCAGAACTACAGCAATTGATTGCTTGCTTGGGTCACTGATCAATTGTTACATATGCCAATCAAAATCTAATAATTCATACTTTACTGTTATCGCACAGTCAGGCAGTCGTTTACAGCACCAAGTGCTTATTAAGCCATGATTCCTTATGATATCCTTCAGATCGAGGCTGTTGGGCTTCTCGAGGCGAGCCTCTGCAGTGTGCACATAACATTTTTAAACTTGCATTTAGAGGGCAGACGGTCATTTGTTTTTTTACTTGTACTACTCGTAATGTAGTCGCTCATTATACTTCTCGCTTCTAAATTATTCGCTCGTGGTCGACTACATCAACTACATTAAAATTGTCCTATAATTCCTTTTCATTCACAGCATTTTCCAGTATTTACTCTATGAAGAAAACTGTTATATTTACATGTAAATATATTTACTTAAAAAACTGAATCTACCAAAAAAACCTAATGCTATTCATTTTAGTAACATTTACAATTTGTAGTTAATTTCTGAAAAGCACTAGAGAGCGGGGACCAAGGCAGCTAACAATGCCACTACAACAACAACAACAAACAAATGTTTGCTGATAAATAAAACATATTCAATCAAAGCATAAATGCTAATGAAACGAGAACTTGCAATCACACGAGCTGAACGTGTGAGCTCTGGCACACGCAAAGTGCGAGAGAGAGAGGTGTTAATTGCTGTGCTAATTAGGTCCTGATTGCATTGCTCTTGTTTTGCACTTGCAGGTGATTAAAATTTCAACAGAGCACATTATTTGGCACTGTTAACAGGTGCCAAGCTCAGCACACAACACAAACAAGGAAACACACACAGTCACACTTAAAACCACACTCATACGTGTGAAGCTGTTGTAAAAGGTTATTATGTGTTTTGCAGCTTTCTTTTCTATAAGGAGCCAATTTCAGTTCTAAATATGTTGTTTTTTCTTGTTTATTTTGCAAAGACTTTGAGAGTACTATCATAGGCGTGTGAATTTTACTGCAATTGGAAAATATTTTTACCAATGCACACGAGTTGCACAAAGAAAATAACAGGATTATAGGCAAACGACTGTAATCAACAATGCTGCAATAATTTTTACACATACATTTTTCCTATTTACCCTGTATGTTATTTTTTATATGTTATATATGTTTTGGATACATATTCCTTGAAATATGGACAACAAAGACTACAATATTATGAAATATCTTTTGACAACTGCCCAAACATACAGACATAATCAGGATTTGTGCAAAATTGATGCATATGCCCAAACAAATGACATGACTGAATTATTTAGTTGTTGGTTAGAAAGCTGGGATCACCTGTATATTCTGAGTACTGTTGGTTAACAGGAGGTAGTTCAGTGGCTGGGTATTTGGCTGGCTGGACAACTGACAAGTCTCCAGTGGGATGGCTGAAGAGTTGGGCTGCTGTCCCTACTGAGGGATGCGTGTGTGTGTGTTTGCATGCATGTGTTTGCGTGTGTGTGTGTGTGCACCTCCCTATATTGATGCAGGGCCTGGGAAAATCTGCATCTGCTTCTTGAGTGGGATTGCAGGTCGATCTGAGCTGTCAGAGTGATAGGCTAGTGTCTTATTTGTCACTGCATGTTATCTATCTATCTATCTATCTATCTATCTATCTATCTATCTATCTATCTATCTATCTATCTATCTATCTATCTATCTATCTATCTATCTATCTATCTATCTAGGTACACATATACAATTACAGCATAAGGAGATAAACAAACAAGCTGTGATGCAGACGGACAGTTAAATATGAGTTCATAAATGACATTTGTTTGTTCTAAAGGACTGGCCTAAAGCAGCAACTTTCATCACTGGTGACAGAAGGGTTACTCACACAAGAAACCTACCAGGAGGCACAAAACCCCAAACTTCAGAGGCATTTTGTTTTAGTCATCATATATCAACGTGTGTACGTCCTCCATAACTCAACCGTAGGAATTAAACAATGTCAAAGTAAGTTTAACAGAAAATCTCTATGGCTTCCAATGCTGGGTGATTATTGGTGTTAGGACTCTTGATTACAACATAAACTGTTAAATCAGATGGAGCAGGGAAAAAAACTATAAAATTCACAGATACGTGGCACTGAGAGTATTAAATATACTGTAAAAATAATCATTCCTAATTACTTAATAACATGCCTTTTATGGAGGAGTCAGTGAAGAGGGCACAGCGCATATGGATTCACTCAGTTGCGCTATAGCAATGTGAACACACACACATAAAAATCCCTCCTTTCCCTTAGCAGTATAAGTTATCTGACTTTGTTGTACGTAGATGCTTGCTTGCGTCGACTTGCTTGATCACTATGTTTAGGGTGGCAGTGCCTTTTGTTTTTAATGATCAGTACTATAGAAGCAGCATTGAAGCTTTTCCCTTTTAATTTGTGTATGGTGAAATTTAAAGAAAAAGTAATGCCAGCAATATTTATTACTATGCCACTGCAACAATATACACAAATTTAAAAGGTTTAGAAAACATTCTGGGTTGCCAATGGATGATTTGATACACCAAGCTTCAACCCGCATTGTCTTTAGTGACGGTTTGTATTCATTACCACAAAGTCATGACCTACAAGGGCAGAGCTGTGGGGCTTAAACTCTGGCAAGGAAGCCCTATTGCACTAAACCGTACACACACATTCTTGGTTACGTTCTCTGACTTCTAACTACTACTTGTCCCAAAAACCATAACCATACCACAACCGTAAACCAAGTGGTCACTTTAAATGTAAAAATCATTATTTATGTTGTGAGTGTGACTGTCCAAACCCATTCAGTACCCCACAACATGAGTAATCCTTCATGCACGCACACACGCCCCCATGCACCCACCCACACACAAACACACACGCTCCCACCCACACACAGTCTAAAGTCTTGACCAGCTGCCTTCTGACCCAAAGAGACTACAATGCTCAACTGGGACACCTGTCACTCTCCCATGGCTGGCACAGGGAGGCAGAGAGAGTGTGTCTGGTTTGTGTTTGAAAGAAAAAACACATTGATAATAACAATGTGTTTTCTGGTAGTGTTTTTTCTTTTACATAATCACTATGGGCCAGATTTACAGATGTGTGGCATCACGGTCAGGTGGGTTTTGGCAAATACTGTACTGTTAATATTTGAAAACAGTGAGAACTTAGAGATTTTGCAGATGCTCTTGTTGCATATGTATTTCTGGGAGCTCCATTCTGAAGGTGCAAAGATTTGCTTACAGACAATATTTTGCACTGTTTAGCAAATCTGGCTCTAAAATGCCCTTAAAGGAAAACAAAGTAGTACTTTCAAAAGTAAAATTTAATGGTTGCAGGAATTTACAGAATAGGTCTTTTGTCCTGTTTCCTCCCTCCCCCAACCGGTTGCAGCAGATGGCTGTTGTTCCCTGAGCCTGGTTCTTTCGAATGTTTCTTCCCGTTAAAAGGAAGTTTTTCCTTCCCACTGTTGCCAAGTACTTACACTTCAATTTCTCAGACTGGTAAAGAGGCAAAATTTACAAAACCTCACTTTTTGACCAATAGATTTCTGTTTTCTACTGTCTTAAATACAGTAAAGTAAGTGAACTGTGTATCTCAAGAGCAAGGAATAATGAACAATCTCATTTTCTGTTCCATAGTAGAGCCAGGAAGTGCTTAAAATTCAGATTTAACATGTTATGGTAAAACAAATAGATCTACATTTAGTATCTATGCCGAGTGGGTAGGCTACAGCTACTAAGACAAGCAGACTACCCACATGTCCCTCAGAACAAACATTATTCTTGCTTTCCACAAAGCTGCATGTGGGTAGATAAAGTATGTTTTGCTATCAAATGAAAGACAGTGATATATAAAGTTTCTACCCCTGCATAGTCATTAAATGTCTGTGCATCACTGTGTTTGCTCAAAAGATATCCACAAGCACCGAGAAATAGCTGCCCTATTTTTGCCCCAGAAACTTAACTGTTGATAGAGATCAATGGCACTGCTGATGATATAAATTCTGAGCTACCAGTTTGTATTGATCTGGCTGTAATGCTTTTGGCTCCTAGGATGGCGGATGGTGCCAGCAAAGAACTTCAGAAAAAAAAGAAGAAGATTAACATCATAGGCCTACCCATCTATAGGTTTGATAAAGATTTTTACAAACCAAAAAAAAAAAAAAAAAAAAAAAAAAAAGAAAAAGAAAAACTGAAA
>VUQR01008992.1:1452-17362 GCA_015108515.1 Hemichromis elongatus | reverse complement strand
ATGATTAAAAAAAATTTTTAAAAACAAAAAAAAAAAAAAAAAATACAGCATGTGGCTGCAGGAAACATGAAATTTAAACATATAAGATCAAGATACAAGAATATCTATGAAATAAAAACATGAATGTTGCAGTTGTGCATCTCTGTCTTCTTCTCTGTCCTTCTGTGCTGAGTGCCCCTTATTTCGTGTGTTTTCCTCTTTTGCCATCCTTCACTGACACTTGGGCAAGTTGGTAGGGGTTATGGGTCATAGTAAAGGACAGAGGACAGTTTATCCACACATATACATAGATATAAACTGCAACAGTTAGTCTCTTCTGCCAATGATATTGCAACAAGCAGGCAATGCAAACCCATTACCACCTTAAGGTCAACTAAGAATACCTAATAATGATTGCCTGGGAAAACATGAGGTTTTTACCTGCAACCGGATAAGTAAATTGGCAGCAATTACCCAGTCATTTACCCACACTACAAATGTAGAAAGTGTAGTGCAGGGCCTGCACCTGGATATGCTTAAGAGTTAGGGATGTCACCTTCCTACCATGTACACACACACCTGAAAACACACCTGAGCAGTCAACGCTGAGGTAATGATCACTGCCACTAACCCCAGCCTCCACTTGTCTCCTGTTCAACTTCTAAAACTCATCCCGTCATTATCCCACATCTGATATTCGCTCTTTTTTATTCAATGTAACAGGTTGAGTTTCCCCTAATTGGGCTGAATAATACCAATGCGATTTACAAGTGCTTTTTCCCCTTGTGTCGCCGCTGTTGCGGCACAGATTCTGGTTTCATCCCGCCAGTGGTTTTTGAAGGTATCATTTCTCTTGACTGGAAAAAGCCCCTGTTGAGTTGTCAGGCTCATTGCTCAAGGTGTGCGCTGGGTTTCAGGAGGGCCCGTGCTGACACATTCATAAATATGACACCTTGTTTTGTCCTTCTGGCGTCTTTTTGGTTCACGATGGCCTTTGAATTGGAAACAGGTAAGCTAATAGGGCTGCGTCTGATGCATGGGAACCGTGAGCTTTGGGAGAAGGCAGGGTGGCCCTCGGGCGACACATGACAGGCAGATAATGACTGTATAGCTGTCAAGTCAAGGATACCTGTCTGCCGGTAAATACAGATTTGCCTTTTTGACATCATTTTTCCACCTCCTGGAAGATCAACTGAACGCAGTTTTCAGACTATTTCAGAATAGCTATCAGACTTTCACACAAGTACACACACACACACACATGCAGGAACAAAGGGACTATAAATGTATTCACTAATTGTGACTTTCGTTGGCATTACATTCCTACATAAAGCTGTATGTTTGGTAAATTTGCATGGCTAGTTAATACGATTCTGTTGTAGTCATGCATAAAAGATAGAAAGAATATAAATGTTTCTTCATATTCTTCATATATGTTTTCATGTGTGCCCATGCATGAGTATGTGTGACTAGCAGGCCGGCTGAGGCCTGTGTTTTGTGCGTTGCCCCAGGGAACGCAGGTGAAAGCAATCTTGGTCCATGAAAGCCGACGAGATGCGCCTTTCTGCACCCGGAGAGCTGGTGAGCTGATTTCTTTCTGATAAACTCAAGCCCTGACACCACCTCTACCTCCACCTCTAACCAAGCCCCCACCCACCACTTCACTGTCAAGCAAGGCCAACGCTCTGGTCATTCACATCTCCCCCATATATTTGTAAATCAGTCTGTGTGTAAACTGCATTGTTTTGCATTTCTCTCATGCTATAATAGCTTCTTTGGAGCCTTTTCTGAGATTGTGAGAAAATCTTTTTCTCACAATCTTATTTGCACATGAAAAGACAACATGACATACTTCACTCTCCCTGTCCCTGTCTGTTGTTACTGCTCTAATGTCTACGCTCAAAATAGACTAACTGCATTAATTACGACTGTGGGTGCAGCACAATCTGTAATACAAACCAGCTGTCGCTCCATCACGCAGGTCCATTAGAGTAAGTTTGTTGTTATGAATTTATGATTCAGTATCAGTGCAGATCTTTTTCATATTTAGTATTGTAAGCAGAGCCTTGTAAATTCATCCATCCATCCACAGGGGGCTGGAGCTCATGCCAGATCTCACAGGAGGAGCATTTTGTAAGTCATTATTGCTTTAAAATTCCTCCCTAGTGCACACACATAACTATAGGTACAGCTGTGCATGCAGACATGGGCTGAATCATGTATTATAATCACGCATAAATAGAAAATGCTCACAGGATACACAGGTAGGCACTCATATGTAGTAGGCCCCGTACACGCAGTACTAGGAGTGACAGATGACAATTAAACCCTTCTGTTTATTATGCACTGATTCAGTCAGTGAGGCGGTTAAACAGGTTATATACAACACACACCTTGCTGGTATTTCCATAAGAGTAAAACAAGTGATTTCCCACTGACCAAAAATCTATCAGAACTTTTTTGAGTGGACTAAGAACAAATTTTTACGATTTCCCACCAGTCACCATCTAATGTCAATTATAAAATAAGTTTTACAGACAAGTTTTGGGGTAAACGGAGGCACTATTTATATTTTAAAACTTCTAATAGACACCTTTATACAATTTATAAAGAAAGACAGCCTTGCACTCTTCTAGCCACGGGACTCAGTCACTCATCTTGCTGGCCAGCCAGTCATACGATATCAACCTCCTTGAGCCCGCTAGCTAAAATGGAAATGTGTGTTAGTGCCAGTAGTTGGAGACTGTTGGGGGACTTAGCTTTCATGCTGTTGAGATAAAGTAGCAGGTCTAAGCCTTGCCTGGTGAAATGACACATCCCCCCACCTTCCTTTTTTCTGTACAATCGCCATAATATTGTGTTTCTATGCTGGGCCTGTAACCTTTGATTAAATTAGTCCAGTATTGCCTGGGTCCTTTTCTAAACTGTAGGCACTGGAGAGCTACTTAACGGAACCTGTCCCTTGGAGGGAAGAAACTGCTTGAGCTTACAAGTGTACGGCCACAGAAATATCAAACCCCTCTCACTCAATTCTTTCTTTCTATCCCTCCCTCTTTCTCTCTCTTTCTCCGTCTTTCACTCTCCATTTACACCTCTTATGCCCTCTCTCCCTGTCTCTCCTGAAGTTGTTCTCCGTCTGTGTGTGTATGTTTATATGTGTGCACATCGGTAAGTCGATCCATCACAGTCTGTCACTCTCCAGGTGAAGCACGTATTATAAAATCTCAAAAAAGTGCAGTAAAATGACATTTCGTTGTTGTTATACTTCAAATGTATGAAATATTGTTGCTGCGGACTGAATGACAGCATAAATGAACAGATCAGAATTGCATTTTGTTCAAGTAAGTGGGATTAATGTGGGGACAAGGCAATAGAGACATGGCACTGGTCAAATGTCAATCACTTCTAAGCCTTGGTTAAATAAAATGGCACTTCTTTTCCACACTCCGTGTGTTATTTACTATAGTGTAGCAGCAAGCTTTTCCCTAAGGCTTCACATTTTCTTTTCTGAAGTGTACGACTTAATGAATTTTACTCTGTTTTATCCATCAACCTTTTGCTAATCCCATTATATACCTTAAAAACATTTCCACAGTTTCACCCTTTATCTAGCCTTTGCTTTGTATTGTGAAACAAATCCTGAACAAAATAAAACCCCTCATCTTATATCCTAATGCTGAGTCTGACACAGACTATCAGTACTGGTGGTTTTTAAAAAACAAGTGAAATAAATAATGTAAATTCTTAAGATCCAGCACTTTGCACATTAGCCGCTGTAATTACAATCATTGAGTGACTGCATGGCTAAAGTTAGAGGTCGGCACAATGCTGTTAACAAGCTTGTCATTTGTGATTATTTATATCTCATCTGTTGAAAAAATGTAAGACAAAAACTTTACAAAATCACTTCCTTTATCTAAATACTTGTATTCACAAATATGTCCTCAAAAGCCCTTTTATTAAAAAAAAAAAAAGGTCAGTAGTTTTGCTGTTACAACACAGATTGATGAAATACATATGTTGCATATCGCAAAGAACAAAAGAATTTCATAAGTGAGTTGCTGGGTTTGATGCAGTCTCTATAATGCAGATAATTGTGGTTCTTGTGATTAACTGTGATATACCGTTTTTGTCAAAATGTTTCTCATGTAAATATTTGATTTGGGCAGCAAGTAAGTGTTGATCGTAAAAGCTTCTTGTAGTGAGTAGAAACTTAATGGCTAGAGTCCAGAATTGGAGGAAGATGATCTGGATCGTGTCAGAGTGATAAAAAGAAAAGTTAGCACTAGAAAAAGGAGACTTCACTAGAATTGGATCGAGGTGATAGAGGGATCTGGTAAGCAGCAACATCACAACCTGGGACGGCTATATTACGAGGGGGGTTATTGGATGATGATGGTTTGCAGGTGTGCTGTGGTTCAGGTGGCAAATAGGAAGATGCCACACCCCGGTACATGTACACAAATAGACAGTACAAAAAAGGGAAAACAAGAAAAAACAGCAAAGGAATACACTGGAAGTTATACAGTTTTTTAAGAATTCCCCACAAAGTGAAAGTGAATTTTTTTTTTAATACAGCTTGCATTTATCCACTGGTCACTGACCAGCAGTGAAAGCTTTCTCATATCCGTGATTGTGGTTTTCTTCCCAGGGTTATGTTGCTAATTATTCCTATCCAGAGGCCAACTGATACAGGAAGGAATTGCTTGTCAAAAAGAGAAAAAAAACCCCTTAAAGTCTCTGTTGTGTGTGAAAAAGGGTATGTGTTTGAGTCTGAAAAAATATATTTGTGCATCTCTGATTAGGTGTGTGTTTGCATGTGTCTTTGTGATTACAGATGGTGTGTGAAATTTAAAACTCAAACAGGATGTGCAAATACACGACTTGCAGACAGCGATGTTGTCTCCAAGTGAAATGAATCATCTTGTCAAACTGCGGTGGTACATGGCTCTGAGTGGTGAGAGGATTCACTCATTTAAAGCGTGAGAAAAAGAAAATGCACAGAGGTGACTTACAAGTTAATCAGACAGTGAAACTGCAATGCCGTATGTCTCGGGGAGAAGTATCTTCCACGGTAAGGTCTTCACCATGTGAGGAGCGTGACATCCACATGATTGATAGCACAAATCTCTTTGGGTGACATAATGAAAGATAATCATTTTAAGCTTGCATATCGTAGATTTGCTATTAAACTATTGACTTTATGAAGTGATTGCCTGCAACCTCGCAACTGGATTTTTAAATAACTCTAAATAACCCTGGTAAACCTTTGAATCTGCATTGTGATGCCTCTAACATGCAGAACATTGGCATCAAAGGAAGGAAGAAAACAACTATTTTCCCATAGCTAAGGAAGTTTTAAGGATATAACATTTCTACATAACACAGGCCCTGAAAACCACTCCACTCAGTGTCACTCATGACCCAACTGCAGCAACTGCTAGTGTTACGCAGGTGTGTGCATTGTGCATGTGTGTGTGTATACACACTGGGGACCTGATATAGTGAGATGGAGCACCACCAGCCTACACATCCCTAATGGGGAGGTCTTTGCACCTGGGTCCACACATACAGACACACACATACACAGTCTCATGTCATATTTCATGTCAGTGGGCATTTGATTTTAGACATGGGATACGACAACATGACAGGGTGGAGCAGGCTTTTTGTACAAGGTAACATCACAGCGCATAAGGAGATCTGCTGTGTGTGTGTGTGTCTGTGTCCTTGTGCATCTGTGTACGTTTCCATGCCCACACTTTTCACACATGTCAACACACAAAAGCCACATGGGAGGCGATTGAGAGCTGCGGCAGCTGTGGAATATGTTATTCAAATGGTGTGTGACTGTTTGTGTGCGTGCGTCGCGGCATTAATATGTGTGTGTGCTCGTGTTATCATCTCTGCTTGTAAGAATAAACGGCACTGATGTGTCTCTGCGGGGAGCTTATAGAGAATCACTTACCTCTCTGCATTTACTGTAGCATAGCAATGAATGACTCAGGAAAGATTTAACGGATTTACATAACACTTTTTGAATTAAAATAACAGCAGCCGGATAACAAACACAAGAAAAACATATAAAAAAGTGGCCAAAGCTTGTTCTCTTCCTTTAAACCTCAGTCTAAAGTGATGATTGCTATGATTCCTATAACTGAATTGGCTGAATGGCTCTTTCACATGAGATTATGCATAACTAGCAAACTAGATCACTTTAGTTTCTTCCCCTTATTCTACAGATTAGATCAAACTTGTTTTGGCCCTGTGTGTGTGCCTTGCACAAGCTTTATTTGTTTGCTACTGCAATAGGATATGTGTGTATGTATGGGATCCCACCCTTTGGGGTGTGTGTGTGTGTTTAGGCGTGCGTGTGTGTGTGCGGACTGCTGGCTTCTTAGCCTGTGTCTAGCCTTTGCGGCACGGTCCAGGGCTCCACGACTGCCCCGGGGCCACCATTGTCCCCGGTCTCCACAGCCCAGTGGCCACAGATGTTCCCCGTTTGATACCGTGCTCCTCACTCATACACCCCACTCCGCTGGATGTGTGGGTGGCCAAGCGGGGCGCCCTGTTGCGTGCCACACTCGCACACCATTGGTCGCCCAGTGCCTGCACGTGACAGTCAAAGGGGGAAGCCATCACGTCTACAGTTTTAATCCCGCCACCATGCATAATGGAACAGAAGTAGCCCGAAGTGGAGAAGAAAGCTTTGCATGAGGAGGTGTTTATAAAAGGATCATGGGAAAACTGTGCGCAAAAGGATAGAAGGAGAGCACACTGAGATGTTGTTCAAAGCACCTCAAGGAAGAAAAATAGACTTTGGAAGACAACTGACATCACTCGCCAATTGTGCTTCAGTATTGTGGGTGTGTGTCTGTGTGTCTGTATACATGTGGATGCATGAATGGCTCTGTGTTACAAACATGTAATAACAACGCAACAACAACAATGAATGTTGCAGCAATGAATCTTAAGAGACACTGACATTAGAAGTGAACATCTTGCTTTCTAAAAAAAAAATCAGACACACGAATATAAAAATATTTACAGATCAATGAGTTACAGATGAAGCTGCAGACCTATAACTTTTTTTTTATATATTTACTTGTTTTTTGTTGTTTTTATTAAACATTAGGATAAAAACACTTTTAAACTTTCTGCATTTTTTACTTTGATCATAACTAGCATACATGCAGCACATTGCTTGCATTTTTTACTTTTCTTGCAAAGAAAATAACAAGTAAGACTAGTTAAGTAAACTGTTTTTCCTCAGGCACAGATATACTGTTTTACCTTATCTATGCATGGATCTTTAACAAGTTTTATTGCTTGCAAACTGAAGTGTTTGACTTAGCTTTTCAGTTTTTAAGTCAAACAAGTGACATGCATTGCAGATGCACTTTCAAACAAGGTGTGGTTTAGGATCCTTTCATGATACATCTCTTTTCCAGGCGCTGGAGAACAGGAAACAGGTTACTTCAGTTCGCTGATCGTGGCACGCATGAAGCTCTCTGGTGGTCTCGTGTTTAACTAAATGTTGACAAACGTGTAACACACCACACCAGTTCAGTTATGCAATGGTGTCCAATAAGCTGTCACTTCAAAATTAAAACGCATTCCAAAAAGATCAAAGAAATGAACCCGGGAACTCTCCCCTTTATGTCAAAACACATATTAAAGGAATCCAGTTCCACTGACCGAAAGCATTTGCATTTGTTTCAGCTTAAAGGTTTTACTGTGAAGATCTTGGTATGGTGACAAATGATGAACGGTTGACAAATGATGTGTTTGATTAACAGCCACTGCGTTGAAGGGTAAGTTGAGTCACAGTGAAATGGCAGACTGAGGCATTTATGATATGGAGGAGAAGCCCAGATGCACTGACATCACCACCAAGTATAAATTTGAATGGAGAGAAAGAAGGCGCCATTTTCTTCTGCTCTAAGACACAGCCCAGTCTTAATCAAAATCCCACACAGGAAGAACACTTGAGTAGCTTAATCAAAGATCAGCCTGCTCGGTATTAATAATAGAGCAGAGTACTGAAATGGAGTTTTACTTATTCAACACTGCACTTATTCGCCTCATATACCTTTAGAATATATTAGGCTCTGGGTGTGGCAGGAGAGGGAAGTATAGCTAATGAAACTGGTGGAGCCTTCACCTGTTTTGCCATTTAAATAGCAGATCTTAAAAGCGCCGCGCATTTTAGGGTGCTCCCCCTCTGCCTCTATCTTGCATTGCATGCTGGGAAGCTGAAACCACATCACAGTAGCCGTGACAATATCAAAAGTTGATGTTTTTGTGCTATTTTGTTGATTTCAGATTGCATCAAATGAAACTCAAATTGAACTATATTGTTACGATGATGGGTTCAAGACAATTTTTAAATTCTCAAGTTGAGAAGAGTGTCACTTTTCAGATCCAGTGAGATTATAAACACATTATTACGGTAATTTGTGAATTACTCACATCAATTGATGAATTTGGAAAATTCTTTTCCAGTAAACTAATTTTTCCTTTTTTTTGTTCATGAAACTCCACATTTTTTATTCTGATTTATTTCCACATTATATTTAAGGTTTCTATATATAGGCTTAGGAAAATATCATTAGGGTTAAAGTGACTAGTGTGATTACTTCAACATTAGTTTTTTGTGTGTGTCTGAAATAAAAACAAATAAATAAAAATACATACACAATAAATAATAAATAATAAAAATATGCAAAAAGTAACAATTAAAGAAAAAATGTTACTTAACAGTGTTTCCACATAGGATACGACTTGTCTTTAGCAAAAGTTACTATTAATTTGTTGGAGGATAAGTAATCCAGTAGATTCCATCAAACACTAATGAATGTGATTTTCTAACAAATAGCAGAAAATAACGGAAGTTGCATTAATGGCTCTAATCTCAGTCAAGATAGCTACAGCTATCTCGATGCATCCTTAATAATAAAGGTAAGGCAGTCCCAAACTGGTGAATAATAGGAACACAGAGATAGCTGTATAGCTTACTTTATACTAATTGGCAAAATACTTATAGAAAGTTGCATAAATTTCCACCTCACTTCTGTTGGTGTTCTGTCAGTCTGGCAGCAAGTCCTGTATTTACTAAGTTTTACTAAGTTCTTATCTGCCTTTAGATAATTCACCTGGTAGTTAGATTTGGGCTCGTGAGCATTACCAGTTCACATTTCAGTATAGCACGTTCTTGTCTGTTGTCTGCAAATATAACCTACTGTTTACACCACTCACATGCTGCAATTTTTTCTGGGTGCTCACATGTACCACCCAACCACTACAAGCACCCTCAGGTAATGTCCTGCTGATAGGTACTTAGACTTGTCCTCTACTATTGATCTTTACAAACTAACTTTAATAATTTCTTACTTTAAACCAACAAAAAGTCTACAACATTCAATACTGTTGATGATAACATTTTATTACATACTAGACTACAATACAATTATTAGTATTAAAAGAAGTGTGCTGCAGTGGTTTGTGTCATGCTTGTAAACTGAGAGGGGGCCTTCTTCACGCACTAAGGTTAATAATGGAGTTCCACAGGGTTCTGTTCTGGGACCAATACTTTTTACATCACACGTCCTTCCCTTGGGCAATATTATTAAAAGGTATAATGTGCATTTCTATTGCTGTATTTATCCATAAACCCAGAGGACACAGAAGAATTGGTTAAACTATAGGCATAGACATAAAGGCCTGGATGACCTCTAATTTCCACTAAATTTAAATAAAGCTACATATATATACTTGGCCATAAAAATCTTAGAAACATGAGATCTAACCACATACTTACTCTAAATGGCTTCCAGCAACACTGTGAAGAACCTTTGAGTCAGCTTTGATAAGGGTATGTTAATACTCACACTAGACAAATACATAGGACTACTTTCTTTGATTTGTGCAGTTTATTGAAAAAAAAGAGAAACATTGTATCTCAGTGATGCTGAAAAACTAGTTTGTGTATTTATCACTTCAAGGCTGGATTGTTGTGATTCACTATTATCAGGCTGTCCTAAGAACTACCTAAAAAGTCTCCAGTTGATCCAAAATGCAAAAGCAAAAGTGCTTCCAGTGACAAAGGGGAGAAACCATATTTCTGTTTTACTGGCTTCTCTTGAATTGAATGTAAAATCCTGCTCCTCACATAAAAATCTTGAATAATCAGGACCTGTCATATCTAAAACCTCATTATCCAATAACTTTATCCTAATAGAGCTCTTCACTCTTGACTGCAGGCTTAATTGTGCATCCAAAAGTTTCTTAAAGTAAAATGGGAGTCTGAGCCTTCAGCTATCAGCACCCTCTCCTGTGGAGCCAGCTCCCATTTTGGATTTGAGGGAAAGACACTTTCTCTACTTTTAAGAATAAACTTAAAACTTTTGTTATTGATAAAGTTAATAGTTTGTGCTGGATCAGGTAACCCTGAATCATCCTTTAGTTATGCTGCTATATCCTCAGACTGCTCTGGGACTTCATTGTGATACACTGAACTGTTCTTCTTCACTCACCTATTTTCACTCCCCATGCTTTTATATATAACTGCAGCATGTCATTTTTTCCCCTTTTGTCTTAGTCTGTGTTTTCTCTTGTCTCCATATGTTCTCGTTTGCCTTTTTCCCCCCCCCTCACTTCCCAACCTTCCCACTGCAGACGGCTGCCCCTCCATGAGTCTGATTCTGGCTGCAGTTTCTTCCTGTTAAAAGGGAGTTTTTGCTTTCCACCATTGCTAAGTGCTTGTACATAAGGCATCACCTAAAATTCTGTGGCATTCTCCAGAATACTGCAGGGTTTTTACCTTACAATATATAGTGCATTAAGGTGACTATTGTATAAATAAATATGAATTGATTTGAATGTCCTGTATTACATCAAAATTAGTCATTTAGTTTAAGTGTTTTTTTGTATATATGTGTGTTTTATTCATTTGTTAATTTACAAATATAATACCAACATAAAAAATACTATTAATAATAAATAATCAATATGTTTATCAATTTTTCCTTCCTTTTTAAATTTTTTTAATAATGTCAGTTTCTGTCTTACACACACACACACACACACACACACACACACACACACACACACACACACACACACACGGGGGTGAGAATGTGAATACAAATATCCAGAACCAGGTTTTTGTGCTTTATACACAAAGGGCAGTTCTTACTCTGCAGTCACACCAAATTACATGCTGCAGGTAACTAATAAATGGTATAATAGTTTTTTCTGTCATTGTCCTTACATGACATTATAATATGGGGGAGCTTCTGGTATACTTTATTAGACCTGAGTAGCAACGACACTGTTTATGTTGGCTAACATCACTGGCAAAAAAATGGGGTCATCTTCCTCATAAGCACTTCATTTAAAGTGGTCTAGACACTATTGCTGGGCACCTGGTTTAACAGCATAAAGACATTTTTGCAAAGAAACCTCAGGTTGCAGTGTGCTTTCATAATGATTGACAGGGTAGTCTGCCACCTGCTTTGGTACTGTAGCTTGCTAAAAGCAGCTGTTTTCACACACTCTCAAATGCATAACTCATTGTCAGATTATCTGTATATCTCAACTCCACACACCCTTATTTCATTTCTAAATCCCAACACCCTCCTCTCAAGTGCTCCTGGAGAGAACAGAGGACATCTCGCAACATCACACCTGTCTTCCCCAAGGGCACAATGGCTTGGGAAAATATCTGAGGTAGGCTTTGCCTTTCTCACTTCTTACTTTCTCTCTGCAGTCTCTTGCTGCAACTCAAGAGGTCAGCCCATGTTGGAAATTACTGTGTTTTAACAATATCATGACTAATTTTCCCAGCCAGTAGTCTGACACAAAGTACTGGATGTTCAAAATAACAGACTTGCCCTCTAAATTGTCGCTATTTTTAATAGGCTGACCTAAATCTTGTCTGGGTCAAATGGAAACACCGTGTATATACTGTATAGCTCTCTGTTTAAATTCAACCAAAGCTTTTTCAAGTGTGTTTTTAAGATAATCTTTCAGACGTGGCTTTAAGATATGCCACAGTCATATTTAAATTATGAATCTGTGTTATTTTTGAAGGTTATTTTCAATAACTTGAGTTGCGAACATGGGGTTTTATCTCTTAATGCCTATAATTCCTTTGAGACAAAGGGCAAAAACGGAGGAATTGACGGGAAATCAAACACTGTCTGTGAAGCCATGTCTGGCCATGTCACTTCAGGACTCACAACCTTAAGACAAAACATGCAGGCGTTACACAGGATTATTGAAAAGAACCTGGGCAAACAAAAGCCTGTACCAGTACAGTCGGATAGAGATTCGTACAGTGACAGCAACAATGGACATGTGTGGTGTGAGATAGGCAGGCGTCAGCTAATTAGCTCAGTGGGAACACCCTATTGTTTAGGGTTCGAGGCAACTGCGCTTCAATGGCACCTCACTTGTAGATTTTTATGCTGCAGACTGGGTTCGATGTGGCTGGGCTATTGTTGAGCTAAATGCTATTAACTTTTAAGCTGAGTGACGCATAAAAGTGAAGCTGGTGTAAATTACAATTCCCCTGCACATAATCCACTTGCTGATGGAAAACATTACAGGAGCCTTGTCTCTTGACAACAGATTACAGCTGTGGCTTTACCCTACCCCACTCGCAAACAGGAGAAACCATGGGATTTCTGTTTTTATCCGCCCCATCCCTTCTTCATCTTCTTTCTCTTCCTCCCTCCCTAACTTCCCCCTTTTCTGTCCTCGCGTTCTCCCATTGATCTCACGGTGGTATTCAGTATGTGCCAATGGTTCATGCCTGCAGGGGGGCCACCAAATCCATTATCAGGTAGGACAACAGTTTCCACACTGCTTCACTCACACTGTATACTATATGGAGGAGAGAAGGCATGGAGAAAGGGAAGGAAGGGGAGATGGGGGGTGAGGTATACAATAGGTTTTCAAACCAGATTATGAGCCACTGGAAATATACTTTAAACACCACAAACAACAGTTAAAAAAATGATGACTGTATTATCCACAGTACAGATAAAATAGTGTGATCCAGCATAAGGGAGGAGAATGTCAATATTCACATAAATCTAACAGACATATAAACATCATGGGCATGAATATTAATTTGGACTTTTAATTATTCCTTTAAACTCTTCTTTTTTCATTAAATGTGGCCTTATGACGAATGTATTTAAACTCATGACCACAACTGTACATTCATCTTCTAGCCATAGCTGACTGTTCCCACTGTATTTACTAATACTGTATAATGTGATATATAATTAAGACAAGTCTGTGCAAAAAGTTAAACAGGTTCAAATGTGTTCGAGGGTGTGTAAATCCTTGTGACAGTTGAGCAACTCAACATGTTACTTGAATGACTTCAGAGATAATATTAGATGAAGCATGAGCATGAAGTATGTCAAGTGGGTGGCTTTTTATTTAGCATTCAAACAATCGGTTATTATAATACACAGCTAATGTTAGAAGGTCTTTAATAGCTGATTGTAATATAAGGATAGAACAAGTCACATCAAATAAACAGTTGTCAGGATCACAAATCAACAAGATGTCTGCTGATCTAAAGCAACATTTCTCGACCCAGACACACACAGAAAGCTGCATCACAGTCTGATGCTGTGGTTTTGGTGCCTCAGTGGGCTTTGCTTGTTGCGACTAGTTGAGATATTAGGAACACTGAAACACTACAGGCAACTGGCAGCATTAACTTATTCTCACACACACAAACACAACTGCGGACTAACCAAAGACCAATGTAGCAGTACTGATGGCCAGTGTGCCAGCCTGAGCGTGAGTGTGTCTAATTCTCGACTAATGCTGTCTACCCCCCAGGTCCACTGTCCTTGGCTGCCTGCCACTCTCTCAGTACTCACTATGCTCCTTTAAAAGCCTTTCAAGGAAAAGTTCAGGGGCAAAAAGTGAGACACAAAAAAAATAATAGCAAACAAGAATGACTCACTCAACAATAACAGACAGGTGTACTCTTTGCACAATGTTTAAAACGACTAGCAGTATTGCTATTGGAGATCGAACCCCCCCCAATATAGCAGGTAGATTTTTTAGTGACCTCTAAATTTAAACAACATTAAGAAAAAAAATTACTCTCATAGCTTAAATGAGAAACTGCCTAAATTTATTTTGATTCTCAATCTGAAAGTAGTAAATTAAAAATAAAGCAACAGCTGGTATACAAACTGTCTGTTTGAAGCAGCTATAATTTAGTCCTTCATATTTCCCCCCTCTATATAGAAACAGATGTCATTTTAACCATCATTTAACCTGAAATATTTTTAACTCTGACTGCAAACCTTTCACCTGTTCCCCCACTTGTTCCCCAACTCCAACATAGTCAATATCCAACTGCAACACACAACTCCAAGTTAAACTTGCAAAAATTCCCTCTTGCTGCTTTTCACCTACTCTCCCTTGCGTTAAGTTGAAGGCAAGTTTTAGCTACAGAGAGCGTGTATTCAGAGATTAACATAAATGTGTGTTGCGCTTAGAGCCCTAGGCCCCGTGGCTTAGTGACATTATGCTGGAGGCTCTCCCTTATGAAACCTGACGCCTAGAGCAAAGCTTACAAATAATGGGTCAGCTGGAGGAGGGAGGGGTGTAATGTAAGTTACAGAAGAGCAAACTAACCAGTCGGGCCAGTGTGGCTCGTTTTTTTCCCCCCCGTGCATTTCTGTATGAGAGCCCAGCTTATGATTTTTACTTTCATATACCCACAAGGTATATGACACAAACGTGGCTGCACACACATCCAAAGGCACCGGGAACATCTGTACGCATGCGAGCAGCACACACAAACACGCAACGCAGAAATATAATTTGATAATTTTGCTTGCATCTGTTGTTAACAAGGCGTGTCCAGGAGCACACCTATCAAAGTGTGTCATCTATGGCACCTAAGGCCTTTTTGAATCCTCCACTCTCCACCCTCTTTCTCAGGTTTTGTTCTCTCGAGGAACCCAAAATAAATATGCCCTCTACACTGTTTGAAACATATTGTCATCACTTTCACCCCCAAGATATGAATTTCAAGGAAAGAACCACTGGCATTTTTTTGAGAGATGCCAAAGCGTAAATGCTGCGCTTCAGGTAATGGAATAAGACTGATTATATTTAGAACAGTAAGATCCTTAGTGAAATATCAACACTTGACTCATTCATTTTTTTTTTTTTCATCGTATTTGATCGTGTGCTTTCCAGTAGGGACTGCCTAAAAACACAGGCCATCTACAACAAAGACAACAAAGGGGTTTTGAGAGTGATATTTTAACCGCAATAAAAATTAAGGGAAAAGTAGAGCAAAGCAAATGCATATTAAATTACATATTATATGTTGTTGTATGTTACAACTTAATTTAACCTAAAAAATGCCACAGAAAACACCTCTAAAGAGGGAATTAAGAATTGTTTAGATCTCGTTTTCATCTCGCTGTCATATTAAGTATCTAATCTGACTGGGGATTGACAGACGAACAAACAATCCTGATGTCTCAGACCATAACAGCTGCACTTATTGATGTGACTACTGTTCATGACGTGGAGGGAATGATGATGAAAAATAATATCAAAATCCATTCACAATTATATACTTACATCCACAGGCATAAGTCATGTCTTGTAGATAAAACGATAGAGCGGTATATTTAAAGGTTAATGGCCTTGGGTGTCTAAGTGCATGTGACTGCGCACGCACGGCTGTGTGTGAATGTGTTTTCATGTGAACTTATGAGAATATGTGCAAATGTCTGCTCACATGTGCACATATTGGGTAAGACAGATGAGGGTGACAGATGTGAGTGTATTCGTGCATGTGGGTGTATGCGGGATGGGTTGGGGGGGGGGGGGGGGGGGGGGGGGTGGGGGGGGGGGGGGTTTTGGGGGGGGC
>VUQR01008990.1:24243-37628 GCA_015108515.1 Hemichromis elongatus | reverse complement strand
CCCCCTCCCCCCCTCCCCCCCCCTCTCCTCCCCCCCCTCCCCTCCCCTCTCCTCTCCTCTCCTCTCCTCTCCTCTCCTCTCCTCTCCTCTGTCTCCAGGTCCATTAGTTATCAGCAGAGAGAGCCGTGCCTCTAAATGGATTTTGCACGCAGCAAAACATAACCAGGGCTTTTACCTCCTCCCTCTTTCCTTCATTTCTTCTCCTCCTTCTGTCTTTCTACACCCTTGTAGGGAGTATCCCTTTCTTTCCTGTTTTCCTTCCCTCTCGCTTCTCACCAGAAAACATGTGTGCTAACAGAATAAATAAAACTGTACTGTGACTGATGAATTGCCTCTATGGCCCAAATATTAACCCGAGGAAATCAGGTCAGCAGTCACCAGCTGCTTCAAATCTCTTCTTTCATAATCTTCTCTGATGTTTGATGTTCATAAATTAAGTAGAAAAAAATTAATAAAGCTGTCAAAATGAAAATGAAATTCGATATTGGAAATGATGGACATTGTTTCCTCGGAGCTTCGGAACAGAGTGACCCTTTGACTTCTTATCAGAGGAGTTCAGAAGTTGGCATCTGAGGTTGTATGAAGGCCGCAATGATGCTGAACTGTATGGACACGTTTTCATCTGAGTGGTAAATACTTTGGCTCATTATCTGTTAGTTTGTGTTCAAGCACCGAAGCCAATGCAAAAGCGCCTCAAAGCTGCATTCTTTACAAAGATCAGCAGGGGGCGACTGCTGTGGTCACAAAAAGAAGTCCAATTAGAGACATCCTGGCTCAGTAATCACTTTTTTAATGAGTCTATGGGCTCATTCAATAGGTTCAAATCTACTGGCTACAGCATGATTTTGATCTGATAAATGATGATACTCAGAAGGATAAAGCGAGATACTAGGGTTGGACCTGCTGTGTGACTCTAATTGGACATTCACAGAGAAACCCCCCACTTGGAAAAGTAAGCAGTAATTAGTTACTAATTACTTTTTTCAAGTAACTTGACCAACACTGGTCATGTCACATTCCCGTGGCAGCGTGCTCGCTGCTTGCTCAGATTTTAAGTTAACTTCTTTTTACAGCAAGAATTTTTTCTTCCCACGGAGAGTGAACTGCAGATGCTGATGTTCGTCACTTTTTACGAACTAAAACTAAAAGTAATGTAAGTACGTTCACTCTATAAATGCTGAATACTTGTACTCTCTCCCACACTCCATATTATCCATGGTTGATCTGCACACATCTGTTTCTGCCACGGGCGTTACATGTGCTATTGTCACGCCGTTTTAGTAATGCAGTAATGCAGCGTGCTTACGGGAAAGTAACAGTAATCTAATTACTTATTTTGCAATAGTAATCCCTTACATTACTCGTTACTTGAAAAAAGTATCTCAGCTCAACACTCACTACTATTGGCCTTTTCCAGGGTTCTCCATTGTTGTGTTGTTTGTGTTGCATACAAATAACATTATGGGACTTAAGACCACGTTGCTATAACGACCCCAAGAACACTGAAGTGGTTCTCAGCTGTAATGGAAAACAACTGAAACCAAGTAAAATCAAGTCGAGTAGGTACGAGTGGAAAACAGGCACGACGACCACGCTTTACTCCCCACTTTAAAAACAATAAGATGGTGATGGCTCGAGGCTTCACAGCAGGACTTTGCTAACCAGTGGGTGACGTCAGGATGTCAGTGGCCGTCTTTTTTATACAGTCGCGTCCAGTGTTTGTATTATCCTGGTTTCTTAATTGGCCTATATATATATATACACACTGTACACACATGTAACCATACACATATTTTATATCTACAGACACAAAGGACAAAGACACTATAAAAGCAGCACTATAAAACAACTTAATGCACCATATCCATACGTGCAGGTGTGCAGAATAAATAATAAATATGTGCAAAAAGTCAAAGCATTGAAACGGATTTGACGGCTCTGGGGAAGAAGTCATATAAACCGAAAACAGGAGCATGAAGGTTCATTTCTAATAGTTTTGCTGTTGTCTGATTTTTAAATGAAGGCTTTTTTGTTGCATGACAGACTTTCAGAGACTTTCAAATGCAGCTTGAATTTTGATTTTCAGCTGGGGATTTAAACCTTTTTCTCTACGTACAGTCGTCCACTCCTCCTTCTACCCCCCCCTCCCCTCCCCCCGGCATATCACTCTTCTTTTGTATCTCTCATTGCCTCTCTTCCTCCTTTCCTTCTCTGGCTTGTTTCTTGTCTGTGGTTCAATCTGCTCATTTGTTTCTCTTTGTTCAGTTTGTTATCACTGTTTTTCATCGCGCTGCTTTTATTGCTTTGCTCCTGTGTTTTATCACTGCGCAAATAAACTGGAAGTGAAATCATAAACCCATTGCAGCCCGTCCAGAAGCAATATATGTGAGAGGAAACATAATCTGCTGGAGCTCATTCAGAGAGCTGTTGCCAGGAAAATGTGAACACTGTTTGTGTCTGGACTTCAGATAATCCACGCTTTCCTTCAGGTGGTCTGATAAAAAGCATTTAAATGGAACAATTAATAGTTTAGCTCACTGGGGAAACGCTCTATTCATCTGTCGATGAGATGAAATTATCTCATTAAGATTTCCTTCTACTGTTCAGGTGGAAATTAAAGAGTGGCCACTACACGTAAACTAGACTAGAATACAGACGGGATGCATTTGTATCGAGGACTCTGCCGTGCACTTTTAAATATTAAAAAAAATCATTTAAGAGATTTTTTTTCTGAAGCTGAAAACATTTTAAAAGACAAAAGTAAAAGAGGCTTTCATGTCTGCACTCAGTGTCAGATCAGTTAACATGTAGACGATGTTGGAGTAACTCATCCAAGGTTTGTCTTTGTTTTGGTTTTCTTTTTGAAAACATTTATACCGACATAAACATTTATAACATTAATCATAAATTTCAGAGTTCTTATATAAGAAAGAAATAGTATTCAAGCTCTTATACAAAGAAATACAACTAAAAGAGAGACATCTATTTGCTTATTAGGTGAGTTTGTGCTAAATCATGTGAATTTTGATCCAGTTAATTTTTTGCCAGTCAAGCCCTGGCTGGTTTCTGGGGAAAAGAAACTGGTTGTTAGTACAGGTCCAACACACGTTCATGGTCCTCGGGAGGTTAATCCAACCATCGCTTCATGTGAAACACATTAGACAAAGACGAGCGTATAAGAGCGACTTTATTACCCTCTCTGTATACTTCAGCAGTACAGAGTTTGTACCGCTGCGGAGCACTTTACCATCGGTATTATTTATAGGAACCAGATAGGAAGCAGCCATTTCCTCTGAGGAACAGGATGTATATGAGCCTGAGAGCAAGAGCGGCACTGGCCTTATAAAACAGCCTGGATGGAATTATAGGCCATCTCAACACATGGCATACACTGTTAATGTTTTAATAGAGAGGAAGAGGTGGCGAGGTGGTGGGGTGGGGGGTGGGGGGATTCAGACAAACAGAGCTCCAAGTAGAAGAAAGGGAAAAAATTTCTAATCAGAGTCCAAAAAAATACTTCTGCTAACAGGCTGGGATATAAAACGGCCGCCGGCACGGCTGATTATTCCGAGACTTATGGCTCCGTGTGTTTGAGAGCCTTCAAATATTAGAAAGTCACTGAAGTGACACCACAGTAAAACTGTGATAACTATCCACAAATGGAATGAAATAACCAACAATTTGACTAGTTCAGAAAATATTGTCGGCCCATATGGAGGATTTCTCCCCTCCAGTACTTTGCAATTCCCGGAGAGAGAAAGTTGTTTGGATGTGCAGTTCTCATATTTGAACAGATACATTTTCAGTAGGATTTTAGAAGAAGACTAGATTCTTGTTATAATGTCTCCAAGACAAGATTCTGAACGCTGTAATGCTCGAGGTGAGATTTGAGAATCGGAATCTTTGGCAAAATTTTGGGATACAGTAAAGGATTCGAGGCAAAAGTCTTAATTTAACCAATGACTGTGACATTTATGTTTTGTGATGAGAACTTGGCTGAAGATACTTAGCAAAGTGAAGAATGTACAGAAAGCCACGCAACGTTACTTTCATGGACTTTTAAAGAGATGTTTGAAGATTTGACTTTATTTATAAGAATAAGGCAGTGGTTTCTGATGTTTTATTAGGTGAGAGTTCATGAAGGTGTTACGCCAATGCTGGTCCCCACAAAGGTAGAAAACTGCCTGAACAAATAACAGTTACATGAAATTTTTCTTTTTTTAATCTTGCAGGAGGTTAATTAAGCTTTCTCCTTTGTGAGAGAGACAGAGAAAAACAAAGGAGGGACTCGTGTGATCACCACGATAAGGAATTTGCTGATCTATGTGACCTTACATCTATACTCTCTTACTGGGCGGTGATGGAGTAAGAACTCCACCAGAGATCCATAACAGGGGAAAAATCAACTGCTGTCTCCTTGGCGGAGAGCTTTGAGGGCCACAGTGTGACACGATCAATAACCTGGGATCGATCGACTCCTGGCAGCAACTGTAATGAGTCTCTGATCTATGCTGTTCTAGATCTATGCGGGAAGTTTAAGCGAAGGGCATCAGATGTAAAAACCCCATACAATGACAATTACACAGATGGTTGTTCATTTTTCTTTGATTTCAAATCACACTGATTAAATTGATGGTTTTCCTTTTAATGAGTTGTAAACTTTTCAAAGTATTTTCATTTTGGACATTTTCTAAATTTTGCATCTAAAATACGTTCCTGTTAGCGCATTAATTTCATGACAAAAAATACAAAAAATAGTTTTTGCTAAGTCATATATATATATATATATATATATATATATTTATAAAAAAAACACATCAGTCCAGTTTCTCTACTTTCATGAATGGCACTTTAGTCCAGTTTTTAGTGTTCACTTTTCCAAAAGTTACTTTTTTTATTGTTTTTAACCATATAACTTTCCCCAGTGACTTTTATGGTGCAGTTTCCTAGTTTGCTGTTAAATATTCCAATAAATTAAATGATTCGATTGTCATAATGTTTTCTTTTTATCTCTCCTGTGAACAGTTTTTCAATTTTATGATGTCATGATCTAATAAGCTTGATAAGTTATATACTACTGAATTATTACACCTTAAATCAACTTTTATTCTCCCACAGTGCAATGAGAAAGTGAGTCCGCATTGCTCCCCTCTGTGCATTTTATGTAACAGGTCACATTCAGACTGTGTCGGAGCAGCAGCTTGACATTTACCACAGGTCATTATGTAACATGATAATTATCAGGTGATACTAATCAGAGTATGCTAATTGAGACATTTTTGTAATGTGGAGGTGCACACAGCAATGAGTGTTCATGAATTTCATATTCAGCAGGGATCTCCAAGTGCAAATGCAACCGCCCCAGTACAAAAACATTCAGCCGGGTCTCAGTCGGCTTTTTTACAAAGCCACCAGTTTCCTTTAGAACTGAACCAGTTCTCTTCAGTACACCTGCAGACCATTTTTATGCTCGTTGGCAGGTGGGTCACTCAGCAACGAACATTTCTTCAGTGGATTTAGGCTGTTTCTTTATGTGATCCCAAATGATGGTGTGCTTGTTTTAGACTGGTTTCAGGCTTCATGTTTTACTGTTATTGCTCTGGATGTTTGAACACTCTCAGATCTGGTTTTGCTCTGAAGGTTGTTTTTAGGATGTTTTCAGCTCGTTGTGGATTGTGTCAGGATTCCACTTTTGCTTGGTTTTCAAGTTGGCTTAGACTTTAGACTGGTTTCAAAACTAGTTATAGAATTAATTTTAAATATATTTAGACTGGTTTAGACTAATTTCAAAATTGGGTTCTAATATGATTTTGAACTAGTGTAGATAGTTTTAAACTGCTTTCATGCAGTTAAAGCGGTTTAGGCCGGGTTTAGACCAGTATTGAACTAAACAGTGGGTTAGTTCAGCAATAGTAATATCCCAAATATTAACATCTTATGTAACAGAGATATTTTCAAACACCTGATTTTGTAAGACGTTTTTGGGCTTTTATTGTGAAATCAGTGACCAAATGATGTTAATATTCATTCAACACTCTCCACCTTCTTTGCATTCACAGAAAACACTCACCGTATGGGCCAAAAGCTACAACCACAATCTGCTGCACACACATATCGATAGTGTAGTTTTAATCTATTATATAACTTAAAGGTAAAATTCTCTCAAACCGATGAAATAGAAAAAAATAGAGGTACATCTATAATTTTTCACAATAGAAATATTTAATTCCCAGAATTACTTTTTTGTGTTAATCAGTTGTAAAATATAATATGGCAAAATATAGCTTCTAGCCTAAACCTCGGACTAAAATAAAACCTGACCAATCGCTCAACCCCGTGTTTCGACTGAAATGTCCTTGCATTCCACAAATATCCGTACAAGTTCAACAACCTTCACTGGTCCTCACAGAGATACAAAAGCATGTGCACACACTCAGTCTTGTCCCTTCAACAAGCACTACCAGGAATTTATTGCAAAATGTAATTAAGGATTTGATTCTTTACTTTTACCCCAGAGACGTACACACGCACCCACAGACACACACGCCCAAACACCGTTCATTCACAGTGTCCTTCAACATGGCAAGAAAGTAATTTATCCTTTTGCTTTGTGATTAGGAAATCCTCGTTTCATCACAAATCCCCTGACACGCACACACGCGCGCGCGCACACACACACACTTACTTGGATGCCTCTGAGTCTAAGTGGGTGGGGCTGTTACCATGGTTATGTTCAGTAGCCTATGATTTTTCAAGGGGTTTTGGTGGTCAGAAGATTTCATAATCTGATTAAAGAATGATTTTATTTGACAGAAATTGAACAGATGGTTTGTTAGACATGTGCGCACACACGCACACACACACACACCTAATGAAACGTGGAAGTGACACAATAATTTTGTCAGTTTTGTCTAATTTTCAGCTTCGTGTAGTCTTTCAGTAAAAACCTCCAGGTGAGTGCTTTCAAAGATGCTTGCAGACAAGAACGAATTGTAGTCTGCAAAAACTCGTTATAGAACACGACATCCTGTTCATAACACCATACCTGTCCTCTATCATCTACTCCCACCTGCTCCCCTTACCTTGTGCGCGGCGAGCCGTTTGTGGACAAAGCCCATTTCGGTAAGGTACTTCATCCCCGACGCCACTCCGGTCAGCATATCCATCAACTGCATTATACTCAACTGGCCTTCATGTTTCTGAGGTTACAGAAGGAAAAAGAAAGATGAAGAAGAGGTGGGAGAAAAGATTGTGAACAGGGTGAATGAAAGGGAGAAAAAAGAAAAGCACATCTGCTCCTGCTTTACAGTGTTGTGCTTGCTGAGCTGAAAACCTTTATTTGGAGAATAAAAACAAACAGGCCATTAATTCATATCATTATAAACCACGTTGAAGAGGTTCACAGAGCAGAGGGGCACACTAACAGTTTAGAGAAGCTTACAGCAGCTTTGAGCAGAAACACTCCATTTGTGCAGTTAATTATGCTATGTTTTCCTTATTACTGTAATAAGCACAAGAATTGCCGCCCTAGGACCACGTTATAGTAATGGTATATTTAGGACAAGTAGAACAAAAGTGTTGTTAGTGCAGCTGCTTGAAAACAGAGGGTAGTAATGAGTAATTATAGTTTAATAATGAGCATCGGCATATATATTTAAGATGAACACACAGTAATGGGACTTACCCTAAGGAATGAATCTAAGGCTCCGTTCGACATGCACTCCACTATTATCATCATGGTGTTTCCTGAGCAAAGACACAAAGAACATGACAGGGGGCATATATGAACAATTGAAACTGGGATCAAATTGTGAAGTCAAGGGAAAAAGGAAAGCAATAGCATGATAATAGAGACATGGAGGAAAAGGGAAGGGATAAAGTGAGTCTAGTCCACTTGGCAAGCATTGTGCGAAGCCATTCTTCACTCGGTGAACTGTAGTGAAGCCTGGAGAACCTGTGTGCTGCCCTGGCTGTCTCAGCAAGTTTAACGACCCTGAAACACTCACTCGCGCACGCTCTCACCGTGCACAGTAGCGCACACGGCCCAGCACGGGCCAAGCATGCGCGCTCATATACACCATACATGTGCTCAAGAGATGTATGCTTGCTCACATGCATACTGTGCTGAGGCCCAGATGGCAGGGATCCAATAGTGCTATGAAGTGCACGGAGGAGGAAAATGAAAATAAAACTGCAGTTGTTGGAAGAGAGACGAAAGGAGGAGAGGATCGCGGGACGTTGAGACAGTAAGATAAACCTTGACAGATATGTAAACAACTTCACATCTACAAATACATATTTTAGGATGGAAAGGTGGTCTGATTGGTCCTGACAGTTTATGCAGGCATAATACAAGAATGATAAATTGGCACCGTAAAATCCCCGGTTCCCAGTTTCCCAGCATTACTACGCTTTTAGGAAGCTATTTGAAAAGGTTACCAAATATGCTGCAGGAAGTGAGAGCCAGAGATGCTGCCATAATTTGCCGGCCATCATGTAATTAATGTGAGCTGGATAATGAGTCTATGGTTGAACGGGTTTGCGCAGGGCTGGAATGACCGATGGATTCAGCTGCGATCATGAACCGAGTCGAATCAAATTCTGTGTTTTTTTTTTAAAGATGTCACGAATGTGGGCAAATTCCGAGAGGGAAACAAAAACACAGAAGGCACACTTTGAAATATATCTAAACGGAAAGTCTTGACCTTTGTGGCACGGCGATGTTTGGCAAAACTCCATCAGTCTCTATAGAAAAAACAAAGCCTAGTGAAGCAACTTGAAAAGTAGGAGCAATGTCACATTTTCATGTAGGAGAACAAAAAGTCATCATAACCCATTATGCAAAATGTCATAATACTGACTGAGATGAGATGGCTGTGCAATAAAAATATATCCATTCCTCGTGGTTATATACAAGCACATCTTTGTTTGTAGTCCTGCTACAAGCTGTTTCAGGTCTCTCAGACTGTGAATTGGTTTTTTTTGGATAATGATTATAAATGGTTCAAATAGTGACTTCATTGATCACCCATTTAACAGAGCACGTGGCTCTAAATTATGAATAGAAAGATTAGTATAGAACAAGGGGAAGATAGGTGGTATTTTGCAGGTGAGTGAGATGTATTGGGAGGATGGAAGGGGGGCTAAATAAGAGCCAGGAGGGGGCGTAAGTGATGTAAAGCAGGTGATTTGTAGTCTAACGGCATGTGGGCGTGGGTGGGTGTGTGTGCAAAGATTTGTGATCTCATGCCAAGTGAAGAGGCAGGCAAGCAGGTGCGTGTGTTTGTCAGTGATGGTAAAGAAAAAGTGAGCATATGGGACAACCTTTGCGTGTGTGTGTGGTGAGGAGTGTGCACGTGGGTTTTCGATGAATGTGTCTATGCGTGTATATGATGGTGGGAGGGATTGGAGTGCATCTCAGGGCCCCGCTGGGTCTCTAGCACCAATTACTGTACCCTGCACATCTGCTGCCATCCTACTGAGCACAGAGTGTGCTGGGGCACCATGCCCACACACACACACATCACCAAAAAGCATCGCAGCGGCAGTAACAAAAACTTCACAAACTCCTTAAAGCTTCTCCCTTCACCTGCCATTCCCATTAACCTCTACCTCATCTTCTCTGTCTCTCATGTCTCTTTCTTCAGTCTCCTCCCTTCAAGTTTTATCCCCCGCTCTCCGTCCATTCTGTTTTCGCTCTTGGACCTCAATTGCTATCTGTCAGCAGAAAATAGGCCTTGATGTAGCTCGGCTGCAGCTAGCATAAAGCATCCATCTACCCACCCTGCTTTCTCCTTTTCAAACTTTTCTTCTTGTTCCATCCTCCTCTCTTGCCCTCTTCGCTGTAAGCACTGACCCCCTCCATGTGTGAGTTATTGAGGTATTTGGAGTGCCTTAGCTCTCCTCCCAATCCTTGTCCCTTGCTACACCCTTTTACCCTCTCTGCATGCAGTTTTGAGATGCTCAAATCTCAATTACCCCTTTTCAACAGCTGTACTTCCTTTAACAACTGAGCTGGTCAAACTGTATCATTTTTTCCCCCTTGATCCTTGTATTCCCAAGTTTTTTTTCCCACTCTATGCTTGTTTTCATCTATACCCATTTTCCTTTGTTTTCCCATTCTTTTCCCAGTGGTATCCCCTTACTACTATACCACCTTAGTGTTTCTGCTCTCTGCACAGTGTCTCTCTCTCCCTCCTTTCTTACCAGTGGTGATAACGCCCTCCAGCCGGATTATGTTAGAGTGGTCAAATTGCCCGAGAATGCCAGCTTCGCTAAGAAAGGAACGACGCTGCTTGTCAGAGCAACCAGCCCTTAACGTCTTTATGGCCACAGGCAGCTCCCTCTTACTGGGCAGCTTCAGGCAGCCACGGCACACCTCCCCAAAGTCACCTGTGGGGGGAGACAAACAGAGGTCATGATCGGTGTCAACGGATGCACAAAAAGAGAGCGCTGAGGGAGAAAAACATCAAAAGAATGCGAGAAGAAATGAGTAAGGGTTAGACTGAAGGGGATAGAGGGGGAAGCCAGGCTGAAGAAATACTACTACATGTTGGGAAGAAAGAGTGATGACATTGAGAGAAAAAGATGAAATACAAAGGGATCAAAGAGAGATCAAAGATGGAGTAGAGTGCAGGTGAAATGCTGAAGCATCTACTAGAGGCAAATACAATAGCCACAATAGTGTAGAGCAATTTTGGCAAAGATCTGCAAGTTCCCGAATTTGATTGAACTGGTTGCCAATTCAGCCTCAAAGCAGATTCAGAGAAAGTGCAACAAGACACAGAGTTGACTTTGGTTGGTTTCTAATACTTTCAGCTTTCTTTTACCACAGAACAATAGAGTTTATCATATTTGTTGCAATATTTAGAAAATTAATGGTTTAAAATTGGTTGTCATTCATAATTTCTACTGAGCTATACACTGCTTTTGATTATATTCTCAATCCCAAAATACATTGGCATAATTTGCAAAATACAAGTGAAACAGAGGGAGTTATTTGACACAATGTATTGAATATTGCACATACCGGTACATTAGTATGCATAAATAATACAAAAACAACATGATTGTTTAATAAAAAAATATTGATTTTAAATGTAATGCCCGGAAACATGTTTTTGTTAACCACTTCTTTAAACAGGAAACAGCCATTGTAGTTCTGTTTCCAAAGCCTCTCAAAGCAGATATTATCCAGCAAGTTGCCTGTCACATGTCATGTGCACCTCAATCTTAAAGGAGCTTGGACTCAGTAAAGGGCTTTTCTATTTCTCTGTTCTATTCTACACCCAAATATCCTTTTTTTTGTTTTCCATTTTTTACAATGAGAAATTATGAAATTGCTGAGCCCACGCTCCCTTTCACAGAGTGATGAACTCCTCCACATCATCTCTGGGATGAATAGTTTAATCTGAGAGGCTTTCTCGTGTATAATCATGTACCTGTGTGCACAATTCTCTCTATCTTGATGCTCGAGTTGTCCAGCTCTTTGGCAAAGGCATGAACAGCCTGAAGCAGGTCTTCGCAAGTCTCAGGGTCAATGTAGGTCCTCCGTGTTGGGATCTTAACTGCAGTAGTACAAACACACAGAAACACATAAGAAAACGTGCACAATATTTTTTTTAAATTGGTGATGAAAAATGAGACGTGTGTTTTCTACACTTTATAAGACGTTACATCATTTATTGTGCACATTCTTTATAACCTCTGAAGTACCCAGCAGCAACATATCCACATTAGATATAAAGAAAGAAACGCTCCCAGACTGGCTGCACCTCGCTCTCAACACAAAGCAAAGCATTTCTAAAGTCTGCATCGCTTTGTGCTCTATTGAGGCTACCATCAGTGAAAGGAATCGCTATGTCTGCCTCCTTCAAGAAAGACTTTCTCTGTGTATGATAGTTCAACATTAGACCAAAATGTTGTGTCTGAGAAGAAGGCTTTGCTCTTTGATCTCCAGCCTGAAATCAATACCAGAATTTTACCATTGATGTTTGAAAATGCTGAAAAGCTTTCTCCTATCAAACTCTGCATAGCTCTATATAACTGTAAGGGTTACGGTAAATATCTCAATTCTTAGTTTTTCAAGGTTATAATAGCCAAAAATAACCCAAAATGCAAAGAGACGATTTTTGGGAATCTGTCATTTTATTTAAAAGATGAAAAAAAAAAAATAACATGTGCTTCCATTTCTTTATTCATCACTTGCCTTACTCTCCGTTTTATTTGTTGTGACCTTGCAAAATCCTGGGAGACAAAGTAAGATCAAAGGCTTTGAGTGCTCAATTCTTACTGGGTTTCCTCCACGAGGCTTTATTCAGATCACAAGGCTCCTCCACAAGGGTTTTTGTCTTTTCAAAATGTTATCGCGCTAACACACACATACGCACACAAAATAACAGACACACACGACCAAAATACAATCTTCAGTTAGAAACTGGGACAAGCATAATAGACTTAAAAATGCTGAGGCAGAGAAACCCCAGTCACATGGTACTTACAGTTGCTTTGCTCCTTTGTTGTAAGTTTCACACTCTAGGTTAAAAAAAAAAAAAACCCTCAAACCACAATGTTAGATATTAAAAAAAAGAGACAAAAGTTGTTCTAAGTAATTCAAAAATTACTAAATAATTTTCTTTGCCATATCCAAACAAATTTCCTTATTTCTTTTAGCAGCCTTTACAAAATCCCTACTGTGAGGCTAATGAGACACAACAATTGGAAATTTGACCTGACATTTAGAAATGAAAGGGGTATCGACTCCAACTAGTTGACTGTACGCAGCAAAATAAACACTACTTGGTTTCTCAATGAGCCTTAGTTTTCTTTATCAGCTAACTGCCTGTTGTACTTACTGAATACCAATGGTAAGAAAATAAACTTGCCAGCAGATAGTCAATGACCATTAACCAGTGTATTATAGCTCTCAGCTGGATGACCTTTGACTTCTGTTACTACACTTTAAGGCTAATCTTCCAGGAAAAGGCCTGGTAGTTCTCCCAAAAGCAGCACAGAAGCTCTCAAATGTGATTACAGTTTCAGATTGACCTGAGGGAAACTATACTGGCTGCTTCAAAACGGCTTATTGATCTACCACACACACATGCTTAGTTGTGCGAACAAACACACACGCTGATAGGTTTCTCTCTCTCTCTGTGAGACTGTGTTTGTGCAAAACCAAAAGTGCACTTATGCAAGAAATGAAACCTATTTTATTCAAGTGTTGGACTAAGTTTTGGATCGAATGTTCGTTACTGCAGTAGCTTAAAATCACACACACACACACACACACTTGTCTTTGACTGTAAACGTGCTGACAGCTCGGGGACTTCCAGCTCCCCAGCAGATAATGACTGCAACCTTTCCTCTGTGGTGCAAACCCAAGT
>VUQR01008990.1:6800-22235 GCA_015108515.1 Hemichromis elongatus | reverse complement strand
ACACACACAAAAAAAATTTAAAAAAAAAAAAAAAAAAAAAACAGGAAAGAAAGCAAACTCTGCATGCATACACACATAAATAAACTCCAAAACACACACACAGCCACCACATTAGCAAAGCACTGACAGGCAAACCCACACACAAACAGGAACAGATATGTCAAACTTGTTTCAATCTGTCACTGTCAAACAAAAAACCTATTAAAAGCTTTGTGACCAGAGGTTAAAAAAAGAGGCATTTACAACCTTGTAAAACAACAACATTTACTGTTCTGCTTTTGAAGCACAATCTCTCCTGCTGCCTGCCTTGTTCTTGAGATTTTACCCTTTTTTTTAACTCTTTTTTCCTCCCCTCATCTCCGGCTCTTTATCTTCCTCCTCCTCCTCCTGATTTCAATCTCTTCCCATCAAACTCAACCACGCACACACCACCTAATGGAGTGTGTCAGTGCGCTCAGAGTTGGCTAAGCATGCACTCAGAATTGGGAATCAAGGCTGCGGCGCTACTTAATGCCTCAAAAGTCATCGGTAATTCACGGGCATGTGTGTGTTCACATGCCATTCCCGCACCGGAATAGGAAAACACAAAGCCTTTTTTCAGAGTCCGCCTCCTGTCCCATACACTTTATACAGACACAGTGATGCTGTATAATACAATCATCACTTTTGTCACTTACATTGGAAGTAAAGTTCCTCGTCTCCCTCTTGAGAAGCCTTACTGTAGCCACATTGCCTGCGAAGAAAAAGAGAGACGGTCATCAGAGAGAGTTTCTTTTTAATCCCACTTAGCAGTCACAGGTAAATGGCAGAATCGGCTGCTCTTTATCTCGAGCCATGGTATAAGTAGTAACTGCCAGGAGAGAAGAAGCAAAAATATTGATAGAGGAGGAAAAGATATGGAGAAGCATTCATAAAGACCCCTGAAGTGTTCACTCTGATGTGCATCAGAAATGTCTGAGGCTCAGTGCCAATCCTGCCTATTTGAGTGTGCCACCGACTCACACCAACAGCCTTGCAATTGATATACTATTTTTGTTTCACCTTGAATAACTTTTTATCCAAGAAATGAATATATATACACTTGGGCAACTGGACTGTCTCATCCTTTGCCACCACGGGGGGTCTAAAGAGGAGCAAGCTCAATGGGATTTCACTGTTGATGGCTTCTGCCTGAAAAAAGCTTGTTTTTCTCTTTCCTTTGCATGTAGCACAAAACACAAACGGCACGCATACTCACACTGTCAGTGACAAATTAACATTTGGTTGGCTACTAACACACTTGGTTAGATTAAAAAAATCGAGGAAACACAAGACTAAAGAATTACTGAGGATATAATTTACAACATTAGAAGTTTTTCTAACAAACCGGGTGCCAATAAAATATAGTAAAATAAAATAGTAAATGGCAAAAGTCTTGAGCCTGCTCTCATTTCTTTGTATTTTTTAAATGGAAAACTGAAAATAGTTGCAGTGACTTATTGGAACATGAGAAATCAGAGATGGAAATACAACATGAAAGCCAAAAACAGAGCTTGTATAATTCGGTAACGTTAATGTCCGGGTTTGTCTATTTAGTTGTGTTTTTACTGCATTGGCAGTGTGTTTGGTTTTACTGTCATACTGAAAAATGAAGCAGTTCCCATTATGATGCTTTCCAGATGGCATTGCATGGTGGATCAAAATCTGACTGTATTTTTTTTTTTTTAATAATTTTTTTTTCCATCAGTCCTGACAAGATCTCCGACACCACTGGCTGAAATCGTAATTTACAGATGGCTGTTGGCACTCGCCGCTGTAACCTCTCTCCTGATGTCCTCCATACATTTGGGTGATGATTTTAACCAAAACGATTTGTTATGAGACCCAATGACACTGATTTTAGTCCAGTTTTTGTATAATTTGGCCTTTCATTCCAGTATACCTTCCTTAAAAATGGTATCTTGACACTACTCTTCCACTGAGACCATTTCTGATGAAGCTTCACTAAACACTATTTCTCTAACACATGACTTTCAAATACTAGTCATCTGCTTTAGATAGTGTTTAAGGCCCGTCCTTTCTTTTGTCCAGTTTACTCAATTCTTTAAGGGGACACTGCACACCATGCTGAGATATACCAAGTTTTCAGTCTTGTTGGTGTACAAATACTATTTTATGCACGTCAAACTGTATCATCTTTGGAATATTTTGTACATTTAACTAAAGAAACAGAAATAAAATGTTTTTTGTGAACACACAGTCTAGTTATATGTTATAAACAGACACAATACTGGTCCATCCCTTAATCCCTTTATGCTTGAACAAGTCATAGGTCATTGCTAAGTTGTTTAACCAAGTGTTTAAAACGTTTTCAAAAACATTACAAGAAAGTCTCGCTACTTGGAAGCAGAATATAAAGAAATGAGACTTAGTTTAAGATTTTTGCACAGCACAGTTTAAATGCTGTAGATGAAAAGAGAAGGTCAATGAAAAAACGTCTGAAGGTTTTCTTAAAGTGCCAATATCAAGAGTGCCTTGTCCTTCAGGCCTTTAGCATATCAGTTTAGCATAAGCATTTTAAAAGATCACACGTATGTATATCTGCATCCATTATATCAACAAGTGAACATACAACGTACTTAACGTCCTACTGCTATGGCTAGTTAACATGTTTGGACAAAAAAGCCACAACTTGTCACAGTTAAGGCTTGAGCACAGATGATACTGAGGTTTAGATTTATGTTTAAGTAAAATATTGTATCTGCTCGGGGAGGCATGTGTTAATGTGAACATCATAACGTATCTGCACTGCACAAAGAACTGGTGCACAGCTGAGAGGCAGTACACAGAGAGCACGACAGTCGCATGTATGTGCACATGGGAATGTTAATGTGTGGCGTTTGTGCATGACTGTGTCCGCACAAATCAGTGTGCGTCGCTGTCTGTGTGTGTGCTTTACAGGATCCTGTTATATTGCATGTGCATGTCCCTGTGAGTTTTTATAAGGAGAGACGTGGCTGAGGGTGAGGCTGACACATCCCTCAGCCTGTGTAGCAGTTGGGTCTGAGACAAGGTCAGGACCCTGTCTGTCAAAACACACCAGCAGACACATGCACCACAACTCCTCAGGGCAGGAGATATCAGACAGGAGAGAGGAGACAAGAATTAATAGATAAGGGAGCGCAGCGTAAAGGGAGCAAGGGGTGGGAATGGGAGGGAGATGAGAACGGAGGGCATCGCGGTGCCGAGAGAAACAAGATGCAGGAGACCAAAGGGAGGAGTGGAGGTAAGGGAGCAAATAGGGAACGCGGCAAGGGGAGAAGGGCAAAGCAGTGGAGAAATCATCGAGAGAAATGAAGGAAGTACTGCTGAGACGAAGAGGCAGAGGAAGTGACATGAAAATAAGAGGTTGCGAACAAGAGGATAATTGGGAAGAAGGTTATGCAAGGAAGTTGAAACTTGAAGAGGCGCACAGTATAGCCTATAAAGTACACTGCAAGGGGCAGAGGAAGAAGCAAAGAGAGAAGAAAAATATGCATCTCAGAGATTAGAAAAGTGAGAGAAAAACAGAAGCTAGGACATACAGCAGGATAAAAAACCCCCATTAAAAGTGTGAATCATTAAATCATTAACAGAAAATTATATTATTTTTAAATATAATTTTAATTGAACCTTCTCACAAATTAAAACATAAGAATTAATATCAATTTGCATATATTAGTTTTATTTTTTATCATATTTGCTACATCTTACATTTTGCAATTTGTTGCCTTAAAATATACAATCAAATTAGGCTTTTCACACTAATGATGACAAAAACAAAAAATCATGTATGAAATATGACACACTAGGCATTAAGGGGTTAAAGGAGGTACATCAAGCTAATAAGCATGAATACCAATATCAAATACCAAGGAAAGAGGACAAAGTAGCAGTAGCAGTAGTTGTGGTAAGGATGCATGAAAAAGACTCATAAATTGATTTATGTGACCATTTCTTCTTCTGAAATGTCATATATGTGACAAAAATGAAATAGCAGATGCAAACTAGTACTCATTGGAAGGTTGCTTCTTATTGAGTATGAATTCAATATGACTGGCCTTTACATTTTTAGTTTGATTTCATATCTCGGTGGAGCGCAGTGGTGAGGATATAAATAAAACTGAGCTGAACCGCTTCGTGAAAAAGTAAAGAAATGGTTATTATGATTCTCTGGCTATGAGGAAATGAAAGGAGACAGAAATGTGGGGCTAGGGGAGCAGGGAGAAGGAGACTACAGACATGCCAGTGTACCTGGGCATCAGCTCTGTGAAGGGAGGAAGAGGAGAAAGAAGAGGAGGAGGAGGAAGGGTGGAGAAGGAGGTCGAGAGCAGCACCACGCTAGCAGGAGTTACATTGGAAGAGCCTGAGCAGACGCTGCTGGGAAGAAAACAAGGAGGGGGTGCCATTGTCAATTCTGGCTCTTTTCATGAATTTAGTCATTCAACACAACTTTGGATCCAAAACAGATTTCTCTAAAATCTAATCACTGGAATATGGTGGATGCTATCAAGCAAACATACAGTAAAAAAAGAAAAAAATCATATAATATACTTTCAATTATTTTAAAGAGACCTTGCAGTCTAAAACTAGAATTACAAGAATTCTGGACTGATTTTAAAATTTCACAACTTCAAAAGAACCAGATGGCAGAAAGAAATGTGTGGATGGTGAATGCTAAAATTTCTGGCCAAATTCTCTCACTGTCTGCTCAGCTTCTTCAAATGTTAGTTTTGGCAAGACTTCATTTCTCTTTAAGCCCTATTCATGAGCAGATTCTTTTTTGGGGGGAGGAAGGGGGGGGGGAGACAAACTTTTCATGTTGATTGGCACTTCATTATTCACATCTGTGAAATCTTGTCAATTTAATTGAGCAATGCCATCAATTCCATTTTTACAAATCTGCATTTTCATTTCCTAATATTCTGTCATATGCATGAAGTGGACAGTATTTCTGTTTTAAGTTTGATACAAAAACACCCATTGTGACCCCAGCAGAAAACAAAGTATATTTAAGAACTGTTTCACAACCTTTGCAAAAACCTTAATGTAATGTAATGTAAAATTTTGCAGCTATACTTAATGAATTAGTAGATTTTCCCTTTAGTTATGTGAATAGCAGTAGCATGGGAGAAAAAACATGTAGTTATATAGTATATTGCTATTGCAATGAATGGGTTAAGTGAGGTGTTTTTATATGGTTTTTAAAGAAAAATAATCTGCATCAAGCAGAAAAACATAGACTATCTCTATAAATCATATCCTCGTAGCCTTTAGTGACCTGATTATCCATTTTGAGAAACCAGTTATGTTAGCTGGAGTAGACTAAAAGAATCCAGGACACCGCTGAATGTATACATCTTATCCTGGTGTCAGATCGATATCCAATTAAAAACCACTCCCTTGTCATTTGTGGACAGAGTGAGTGACAGCTTGATATCTGTCAAAGTGGTGGACATGTTTAATATTTCTTGATGCTATCATCTCACATCATCTTATGGCTAGCAATAAAGCCAAAGCTACAACAATCTTAGCCTTGTCCAAAAAACCCACATTTACAGACAGAGACTAATCCCGTCTTTGCGTATGACTGGATCTGAGCGTATGAGTCAAAAATACCCAACAGTGGGAGTACAGATTAAAAGTTTTACTATTGTTTACGTTCAGTGCCGCCATCTTGGATTTGCTAACTCGGGGGGGGGGATGTTGTTCTGCTCCAACTTTCCGAGTGGGAGTTGAGGGGGTGTTGCACAAAAAAATTCAGACTTCTTCGGGGAATGCAGGGCTCCCATCAGACAACTGTACACGCTCACATTCACACTTACAGCCAATTTGGAATCACCAGTTGACCTGGTGTGCATGTGTTTGGACTGTGGGAGGAGGCTGCTGTGCCCGGAGGAAGAAAATGCAAAGTCCACAAGGAAAGGCCTCAGCTGGCTGCTTGAGAATGTCAGAATAGTTTGATAGGTTTTTGTGTGTGCTTTTGCTTAATTTAATCAATCTCTACGGTAACTTCAAAATCTATCATAATTACAACATCAGTAATAATGTGCACTTTTATGCAGCTGTACATTGTTACGTGCAGTCATGTAAATTGCGCTGGTTCCGTGTCAGCTCTTTCAACTCCGTGCCTAAATATTCTAGATTAATGCAGGTGCAGCATAATAGGCGAGAGAGCACGAATGAATCCTAGCCGACAGGTAAAGCGGAGCAGAGATATTAGGCCGGCGGAGATTTACAATATGTACGGCAAAATGCATGTGAAATTAGGTAATTTTTTTTTTTTTTAAAAAAAAGAACACTTTAACTTTTATCCATTAGTGTAATGAGATTCACTTTATTCCATTGCTGAGTTTTGCTTTACTTGGATGATCCCTGCTACCGCATAAGTATCTCTCCCTTGGGGCAGATAAATAGTGTTACTCTAAAACCTACTCTCACACAAAGATAAAGACAAATATAGTTTCAGCTTCATTTGTAAGTTATTACTTACAAAATGTGTTAAATTAAACACTATCTGGTGAATAATAAACAGCAAGACTGACAAAATGTCATTATGCGTAAATAACTTCCAGACATAAAAGCGCTGATCTGTTCAACACATTCATGTACCTATAGACTGCTGTGTTTGAGACCTTTTCTCTCGGCTTACATCCATCCCTTTCCTTGTCTAATTTTTTCCCCCTTTGAATCCTACGTTTTGTTACTGTGTCACCAAGTGTCATCAGCCCTATGAAATGACCCTCATCTTTAATTTCCTGCTTCTTTCTTTCTTCTTGAACTCCTCTCCATCTCCTGCTCTTGATAACTTGTAACTCACTCGCCAGATGCCAAAACACACACACACACGCAGACATTCAATCAAAAGACACAGAAAGGCATGCTGGTGTGGCTGGTGAAGGGTAAACAATCCTCGCACTGACCAGTCAAGCCTGGGCTTCCTGGAGAATGTTTGGGCAATGCCCTGGAACTCTGGCTCTATCAAACTCTGTCAGGCACCACTGGATTCTGTGTGTATGTGTGTAAATGATAGGATAGAGCATCAAGGTGAAGTTTCAAAGTGAAGAAAATACAAAATACCCTCTCTTATCTCATCACGCCTCCTCCACTTTTCATCTGTTTTTATTACCACATTATGTTAATAAGAGTTCATAATCATTTGTATGTCACTGTAAAGTGACTATGACTGATGATGAAGCTGTGCTTAAATAACATCTTTAAAATGGTGAGAGTGAGCTGCAACAGTTAGTCAGTTCATCAGTAAGTGTATTACCATAAAAGTAATCAGCAACTATTTTGAGATTTGATTGAGCCTTAAAGCAATTTTCTTGCATACGTAAATTGCAAGATAATGGGAAGCAACTCTTCTGGCTTCTGGTTCAAAAATGCTAAAATATTAGTTGTTTTTTTCCCTTTTTACTATTAAACTTAATCAATAGACTGCTATAGGTTGTACAACACAAGAGGATCTGAAGACTAATGGATCAGTCGATGCATAAATGCACAAATTATGTGGTCAAATATGGCACGATCTTTTGCAGTGGTGTAGCCACACATGCTAATGCACACAACTCACAGAAAATAATATAAGTGGTCCTGTTACGCTCCTCTCTCCTCCAACCCTCCCTTAACCAAGTCCTGCTGGAGGTTTTGTTCTGCTAAAAGGGAGTTTTTCCTTCCCACCGTCGCCAAATGCTTGCTCATAAGGGGTCGTCTAATAGTTGGCATTTTCTTTGTATTATCTAAGGGTCTTTACCTTACTTGGCCTGATATAGCGCTTTATATAATATAAAATGAAATAATCTCTCTGTGTGTTTTGGACTCTACACTAAGAGGAACGAGAGACAAACATCATGTCCATTACAGAGGCACAACTAACGCACTCTATATTAAAAGTGAAAAATGAAGTAGGTTTGAGGGCCATGCAAAGCATCAAGGGCACATCCATAAATGTGAATATGTGCCATAAATGCATTTCACTGCCAGTGCCCATCCACACTTTTACGTGTGTGCAGTGGAACTCATTTGCATGTGTCTGTGTGAACAGGCAGATCGATGTAACTGAGACCCTCCAGCCATAGCTGTAAGCTGGCTGTCTTTGCAAACACGAACATGGTAATTGAGGCATCACACCATTCTCCCTTTGTCTCTATGCAAAACATGAAGAGCTAGTTAATGGTCCAGCAGCGATGAACAATGGAGACCACTTGCAATGAATGCAGTGATGGAAATAAAAGAGTAAGATAACCGTTATTATTCACTGTGAGGCTGCACACAAGGGCATGATGCTGCCTTCCTCAAAGCAAGAATTTATTCAAATACTTGTGTTGTGTGTGTGTGTGTGTGTGAGAGAGAGAGAGAGAGAGAGAGCATGTGTCTACTGACAATAAGCACCTTGTTGAATTTTATGTTTTTTCGACTACAGTACTGTTGCCTTCACTTGACTATGTCTCTGAATGTTTGTGCATCCATTCCTAGATTTTCCTTTAAAATGTTTGACTGATATCCACCAATGCATATGATGCTGCTGTGAATGAACAGGACCTGGTTTTCCACCCAGCTGAATCCATCATTGCCCCGTTTGTCTGGATCTTGAATTGGTCGTGGTGTCTAAAACACAGCCCCTCTTTATACACATACAGAGAGTGTAGCTGTGGAAAAAGCCCACTTTACTTTGTATGGCTGAGAGTGCAGCTTCAGTGTAGATCAGTGTGTGTATGTGTATGTGTGTAAAGAGAAAGAAAATAGGACGAACAAAAGCTATACAGACAAATCTATCCACAATGTGTTGGAAAATCTCCTCGGACAGACAGAAGAGTTGAATGGCGGCCAAATGGAAGAAGAAGAAAAAAAAAAACATATGCGTGTATGTGTACTGTGTGGGAATAGATATTTGCCCTTTACTCATGTGCTGCATATATGATTGAGAGTACAGTGAGATTTGTGAGTCTGTGTGTTACTGTGTAGGCGTAGTTGAGGTGAGATGGTAGAATTCAGCGTTGGGCATGAGTCAAAGTGCAAAATGTTTGGAACAAGCAGAAATCCACTCGCTCCCTTTGTCTGCTCAGCTGAATAAAACATGTAACTACACAACAAGATATGCAACTTCCACATCATAAAATCATTTAATGTTTTACAGTCAAGACAATCAAGTCCATCAAGTTATTTTAATATGTATTTGTCAGTTATTATGATTTACTACATTGTCTTTAGTATTATATTGCATTGCATGACAGCCTGTGGCACCACTGCAGTCATTGCTGGGAAATGTGCAGCAACATCTACTAATCACCTGAGGACTAAAAGTCCAATTAATTACTTAAAGACCTATGCTCACGATGCCCCACTTTACAGTTTTTTTAAACATTCCATCATAACAATTACTTATCTAAATTGGTGAAGCACTGCAGTGCATTTTATTCACGTCACTTAAAAATGACCCAAACTGAACCTAATTGTGCCAGACTGCCACTTTAAGCCCAGCAGAACTAAAAGACGACTGAAAATTTACACTAAATACTGCTGTTTACATGCTCATCGTGCTGCCAGAAAAATAAATAAATAGGAAACAATAATAACAATAATAACTTGAAAAAAATGTATTTAATTAAACTGAGCAATATGCAGAAAAAAAAATCCCCTGAAGCTTGAAGATTCGTTTTCATTAGCTGTGAGTTATTTTGGTTTAAGGTTAAACGTTCAGTTTAACAATTTTTTTTTTCCTACTGAAAATGGTAAAGTAATAAAGCTGAACTTTCCAATCTCATTATAAAACAATGTTTAAAAAAAAGACCCTTTGATTCAGTGTAAACCCAAGAGGTAGAGCAAAATCACTTTGTAAACCATGTGTCTGCCGTTATGCGAGTGACACTACCTAAACCTTTCATCTCGGCTGTTTTAAACAGTTCCACTTCTCTATGAGGAAACTAATTAGATGGCAAAGAACTATGAACTTCGAGCCAAAAAAAACATCAAAGAAGGTTTTGACCCTGCCAACGTTTCCCCCCGGGTGCGGACAGCACCATTATCAAGCTGATGTCTTTATGTTGCATATTAAACGATGGTGAGTGGGACTGCTGAACGCGGAATCACTGTTACTGCGCAGGATCTTCTCTTATTGACAGATTACTATAATCTGGATTATGATGGAGCAGCATGTGATTAACTTAATATGCAGCTGAGTCTATGATGCATATGAAGGGTGTAAAAGGATACTAAAATCTGAGAACGGCTTCGTGAACCATAGGGAGTGGCTAGTGACTTAATCAACTGTGTGCATCGGTATATTCATATCTACCTCCTCCAGATGAGCAGTCCAACTCCCATGGAGAGCAGCATGATGAGGGCAGCTACAGACACGACAACAATGATCACCACTGGATTCTGTTCGCTGGACGCCAGTGCCACTGCAAATAACAAAACACAGTTATTGCACATATAAACAGACACAAACACACCTTAACCGAGCAACATAAGTAGCAGATCTGAAGCTAGGAAAGAATCACAGTGACATTTGTGCACATCATCTTGCTGACGTTCAGCTACATCATATTCACCATAAAGAAGAACATGAGCTGATGATAAATTATGAAGAAACACTGTGATAGATGGTTAGTTAGAGGCTTAGTAGATTTTTCTGCTAATCTCACCTGAACCTCCTACTTTTGTATGGAACCAACTGAAACATTTATAGTGTATTCTTGCAATGCAAAATAAACATTTTGCTGTACTAAACGAGAAGCACTGAACATCAACAGATCAGCCTCATCTTTACAGCCACTAAGAAGTTGTTCTAGATGCTCTTTTTTTCAAGTATAACAGCTGACACACAATTACCCACATTTTAAACATTTCTCATCCCTGTTAGTTTCAAATGTTTAGAGCTTGCTGTTGAGCTTGTCTGTGTTGCAGTGGGCGTCTGCTACATCCTGTTTTCTTACACTACCTACACCCAGTTCCTCTCTCTGAACATTGAACATGTTACTTATCCTTGGAAACTGCATTTTAAACAGAAGTTTAAACTACACCTAAAGCCCAGTTAGAGTCAAACATCCAGCCACAAACAATGCAGTAATTTTCCAGATAAACCTTTCCGATTTTACTGCTGGTTTAAGGTTGACAGGACGAAATGTCGAGATGAGTTTTCCTACGGTTGATTTCTTTGTTTTCCTTGTTACTTCACCTTCGTGCATGTGATGCATGATTTGGTCAGTTTTCAACCGAGTGGGAAGCACAATTCCAAGCTGCTTAGGCTTAAATGTCAGTGTTGATTAATATTCAGCATCTCCCACACAAAGTTAATTGAGAAATAAATGTAATAGCTGTATGATTTGTTGGTTGGTAATGCAGTACGTGGGGCGATCAAAACATTTTATGAAGCCACAAATTACAAAAACAAACATTTTTCTTGAACTGGCCAGCCAGCCAAAACCTTTAAGAAGTGCCTTTGTGCACATCAGCACCACTTTCTATCTAAATCACTCTCTGGCCACTGTCACATTTGAATCTATTCTACAACACTAAGTCTTTTTAGAGAGGAAACTTGTATGAGACCAAGATGGAGACCGTCTCAACGCTGTGAGAGGGGGCACGATGGCATGTGCACAGTGTCAATTTCTCTGCCTTAAGCCTCAGGTATATTTTCCACGTCCACGAGTTAACTAGGGTCTGCTCGCTCTGAGTGACAAAATGTCGTCGTAGCACGGGAAGGTCGGTGCAGGTGTCTGTGCACCTGGCTGTTTTTTTGTGACCGCGCACACTTGTCCGCAGAGAATTGACATCATGACTACTCGGCCATCGAGTCTCCTGCTGTCCATGTCCACAACGGAGTGTAATCAAGGCTTTAGACACCTCATGGTGCCGACTGAACTCCTGATCTAATCCACTGTATTAGAGCTTGGACAATGGTCAGTCATTCTGATACGGAGATTAATTTTTCAGCTCGATTCAATTTTGAGGTCCATGATAAAGTCACACAGTGGTCAGATCGGCAGCACAGAGCGTGCTGGAGGTACGGGCTAAATCTTTACCAGGTAACGGATAAAAAAAAAAGGTTTGATCACACATTATAAAAGTTTCTGCAAAGTTATGCACCCCTCTGGTGCGAAGCAACACAGCGCTATAATACTATAAATTCTCAGCATTCCTTTTCCTGGATAAATACAATAGTTGAAAAAATGTATTTGTGAAAAGTACAAGGCAAGAAACAAGAAGGATATCAGCCAAACCCTGAGGTGGCATAAGGGACACTATATCAACAGGCACAAAGAAGAAACATTTCACAGCTTACTGCTAATATCTTGAATCTTCACACATAATCTGAGACACAGTCACATCCCATATCTGTCTCACTAGCAGCACGCCTCATTGTGTGGGCTGGCCAGGTGCCTGCACCAAACGCCTACCCAATCTGCCTGGGCTAAGAGAAGGGAGCGGGGAGAACGGAGAGAAATCAAGGAGGGGAAGGGGGAGGAGGAGTAAAACTGCTACTCACACTCGCCAAGTGTCTGCAGCTCCAGGGGAGTGCTGTACGCCCCGTAATCAATAGGCGGCGGGGAGGAGGATGACGAGGACGAGGATGAAGAGGAGGATGATGTAGAAGAGGAGGAGGACGTAGAGGAGGAAGAGGAAGATGAGAGAGGGGAAGAAGACAAGGCTGAGGAAGGGGCTGGTGTTGAGAAGGGGCGGATGAGGAAGACATATGTGGTGCCAGGCTTAAGGTTGTTGACACTGATCCGTGTGGCGGCAGTCTTCACAGTAGAATAACTCTGATCCTTTTGTTCCTGCAGAGATCGAAAGAGAAGTGAGAACGAGGGAGATAAAAAAAAAAACAACAAAAGAGAGAAACAGGAGAGGAAGAGGTGGAGGAGTTAGACGTGTAGGAGGAATACATTTACAGAGGGCTTATTCATTTCCGAGGCACAGTTTGTAATTCTGGGAGATGTGCAAGACAACTTTGTAACAAAATCAGAGGCTTTGGTAATGTTTCATTTATTGAAACAGTGTTTCAAAGAGTCAGACAGTTTGGCATGCCAAGTTAGGAGTTTTTTACTTGCTTTTAATAAGGGAGTATTACTCATTGCTTTGGGAATAAATTATGGAAATTCCAGAAGGCAGTAACAGTGTGACTTCATTTATGTGTAAAGTTTTTAGAAAAACAAATATGGTGCTCATCTGTTGATGGGAATGAGTGACACCTTCTACAATGGAACAAAATGAGCTGAGTGGGTAACACATTCAAATAATTGCAACACTTGCTTTGTAATATACTTGTTCTTGCATGTTATTTGCAAAACATTTCCATTTAAACCATTTAAAACAGCAAGTATAAGAAGTCTACCAGGATTGACACAAATTCTGTTCCCAAACAACGAATTCTAATCCTTTTGGCGACTCCCTGACTTTGTGCCGCATCCGATTGGTGTTGATGTGATGGTTTTTATGAAAAAGGGAATTTTTCTCAAAAGCTATTAAAAAAAATACCAATATATAAATTACATCTTTAGCCTAGCTCGGTAGCAAGTGTTAGCATGCTACAAAGCCTATACTATCTGATTGTGATGGGGATAAAAAATCCCCAAAAGCATCCGTATGTTATATTATTATTGTGACATTATCATATGAATAAAGCAGCCACCGCGCCCACATATGGCCTCAGAGAGCTGCTACATCCCTGTGTTTTGTTCATTTGTGAACACAGAGGAGGAAATAAAGACAGCAGAAAAGTCAGATGAATGACACACACAGTGAAATAAAAAGAGATTAACTGAGAAACAGAACGGTTGCTGCTGCATAATGAGTGTACCCTGCAGAGTGAGCTAAGCTATGTGACAAGAGCTGACAGGAGAGAACTGAAGAGGAAAATTTGGGGTTCTGTGTAGATCTGAAGTGCGAAACAACAACAGCACTCTGAGTTGACACTTTCCAAAGTCAAGTAATGAACACGCCGAATTAATCATCATTACTCATTAACGGTGTTAATCATTCTTATTGTCAATAATGTTTTTTTTAATTATTATTCATATTACAAGTTTAAATAGTTCCATTTTTTAAATATTTAACAAATATTTTACAAGTATTAAACAAGTGATTTTTAAAATATCAGCAAACACCATGTGGGCTCAGACGATGACTCTGCACTGTGGTAAAAGAGACAAAGAAAGAAAGAGGCAACATGCTGACTAAACAAAGCCTTTTCTTTTTTAAACTTTAATCGGGTTTCTCCATTGCCTTTTCATTTCATGGCTGTTCAACAATTTTCCTGTCTTACTCTCAGTTATACTCCTTCTTTCACTTATATTCTCTTCACTCATCCGTTTCCCACATTCTGCTTTCCCCCCCTACATGTAGTCCCACTAAGCACTTTTTCATTTCTTTCTATCACTTTCTTACAAGCATATTTCCAACAAGTCATTTTCCCATCTTCATCCGTCTCAAATACCCTCTTAACCCTTTTCTTTCTATCTGTTACAACAAAAAGCTTTTCATCCCTTCAAAGTACACCGCAATATTCCTCTTGTTACCTCTTATTTTCCCCGCATCTTTCCCCACCCACCTCTCTGGATTTGTTCCTCACTCTCTCCTTTTTCATATAAAGATCTGGGAGTAAAGCAGCAAGGAGCGGAGCTTTATTAAATATGATGAAGCATAGGGAAGAGAAGAAAATGTGAAAACTGGTGAGAGGCTGCCACAGCCAAACACAAAGACCTGGCATTGCCAGAAAACACAGTGTGTGAAAATAGACAAGCGTGAGTGTGACAGCTGTCATTTTATGTCCACGACAGATTTACTGTAAAGACTAGTCGCAATCTGCTATGCTATGCAAATGAGCGTGACACGGCAGATGAAATTACAGCGGGTGTCCATGAAAGCAGAAAAAAAAATTAATAAAGATATTTATTTATACATTAATGCTATGCGTGACTCTGAGAATTAAATTGGAAAGAATAATCTGGAAACAATAATGACAAATGACTTCATTTCAACACATGGCTTTCTGTGATTCTGCGGGAAGTGCTTCCAAATTTAAAAATGTAACAATGTTGGAGTCATTGTGACCTCTCAGAGTAGCACTTTAATCTCATTTTACAAATTTGGTTACTAAATAAATGTCATCAAGTATCCGGTTTTACCAAGATTATTGTAGTTAGCCTCCTAGGACCTGGCGTCCACATATGTGGACATCACATTTTGTCTAGACTAAAATACAAAATTTTGCTCTACAACGACCTGATATCCACTAACAAGGACTTTATATTGCCACTGTTCTAACGAAAGTTAAAGCGAATGTCCTCATATCTGGATCTCATGTTTCTCATAAAAAAAAAAAAATCAAGAAAAAAAAAAAAAAAAAAAAAAAAAAAAAAATTTTTTTTTTACAAATATATTTTTTTTTTTTTTTTATTATAAAACATAAAA
>VUQR01008988.1:15623-27147 GCA_015108515.1 Hemichromis elongatus | reverse complement strand
CACATGACCAGAGGAAGACACAAGTTAACACGGTGACAACAGACACAGACCTTCAAAGTAAAACAGGAAATTCATAACACAAACTCAGGGACATGAACCAGGCACCAAGGGAATGACACAGAACATAAACCTAGATCTAGAACCCTGAGAGTGACCAATAAGGTCACCAAGGAGAAATTAAACATCCAATACAAGAAACACCGTGCTAAACACAAAACGCTGGGTCAACAACCCAGCACCATGACAAGAAGAGAGTGTAGCAGTATATGATGGTGAGAAGAAACAAACAATCAATGAAAAACTGTTGGGTGATATTGCACAGTCTGAATGAGAACAGAAGCTCGGGAAATCACCTACAGAGTGAGGAGGAGTTGTACAGTCTTATTGCCACCGGTACGAAGGATTTCCTGTGGCGGTCAGTTCTGCATTTAGAGGCGATCAGTCTTTTGCTGCGTGTGCTTCGATGGTCCATCATGGAGGCGTGCATGGGGTGAGATGGGTTGTCCATAATACAAAGAAGCTTTTTTAGCATTCTCCTCTCAGACACCTCCACCAAGTTCTCCAGTCTGACACCCAGGACAGAACCAGCCTTTTTAATCAGCTTGTTCAGCCTGTTGGCATCGGCTGTCTTCAACCCACTGCCCCAGCACACAGCTGCAAAGAACACGACAATCTCTACCACAGAGTGATAGAACATGGTCAGCATTTTCCTACAAACATTAAAAGGATCTGAGCTGCCTCAGTAGGAAAAGCTTTGTCCTTTTTGAAATACAGCATTGTCTGTATGTGTCCACTTGCTGTTCAAATGATTCAGTATATTAAAATCTGTTCAAAGAATTCTACTCTTTTCCAGAGCATCTTTTTGAGTGCCTTGTTGGAAAACTGAGCCTACTCATTCTGAACACCTCCCTCTGCAACTGGATTCTGGACTTGCTGATGGAGAGACCTGAGACAGTCCGGATCAGTAACAGTATGTCAAACACCACCACACTGAGCACTGGAGCCCCTCAGGGCTGTGTGCTCACACATCATCACACTCATCATCAAGTTTGCCTATGACATGACTGTGGAGTGTTTAGGAACTTTCTTTTTATAGATCTAAAAATATGGATACATACTGATAAATAATCCAAATTATAATATATCTGACTATCTAAGGCAAAATGTCCCCAATTCAAATCTAATGGAATCTCGAAGCACTTCATCAGTGAGTGCAATGGGACAGTAGTCGTTGAGGCGGGACCCTGGGGAATTCTTTGTCACGAGAACGATAGTGGTGGCCTTGAGGCACATTGTGACAACAGCAGTGCTCAGGGGCACTCTCCCAGAGATGTTATCTGGTCCAGCAGCTTTCTGTATGGTAACTCTGCCAAGAGTCTTCCTTACATGAGCCAAGGTCAGGCACAGGACCTGGTTGTTGTGAGGGGGGTGGACTTCCTCACCAAAATCATTCTGAGTGTTGAACCATGCATGTTCAAGCAGAAATGGCAAAAGTCATGTCAAACCATCTCACATAGATTTAGACCCAGACTTAGAGTATACCACTCCAAACCTTGCATTTTGTCATTGATATAGATGTTTTAGATCAAGGAGCAGAATTTGTAATTTTATTAATTACAGCAAATCATCTAGGTCCTGAAGCAGCAAAGCAGTCCCAAAACAGCAAACTACTACCACCACATTTGACTGTTGGTATGAGGGTTTTTTTATTTTGTTTTTTCTGAAAAGCTGTGTCTGTGTTTCTTATGCTGGATGTAACGAGACTGAAATCTTATAAAACAATTCAGCTTTTTTTTCTTGTCAGTCTACAGAATATTGCCCCAAATGTCTTGGGGATCATCATGATGGATTTTTTGTGTGTGTTATCTTTTTGGTCAGCAGTGTTTTTCTCCTTGGAACTCTCCCATGGATCTCGTTTTGCCCAGTCTCTCCATGTCACTTCTTCAGATGAGTTCTATTTAAATTAGTCAGCAGGCCTGGGTACAACTTGTGAAACCAAAGTCCTATTTAGGTCCTAACTGACTAGACACAAGATGTCACAACTTATAAACTTGCAAATCAAAACTAGCTAAAAAACATTCAATTGCAAACAAAAAAACAAAACAGAGAAACAATTTTGTGTTCTGTATATTATACACCAATATGAGAATGAGTATGACATATGTTAGGACTGTAGTGTTTATACTATGAAACCTAAATATATTTATTTTTATTCTGAATATTTGAGTGCAACACATAAGGCATAACTGCCTCCAATCTTACAATCTGTATTGCAGAATAGAAGTGATCCTCTGCTATGGGTTGGTTTATAGCTCTGGAGGGGATGGTTTCTGATTCTGCTTTGATAACAGATGGAATTCAGTTAACTGGTAGACCACTTTTTTAATGTTAATTTAATACATTTAAATTTTCACTAGTTTACCTCATGTAATGTTATGTGCACATTAAGCATTTTAGCATCTCCTAGTGGTTAGCTTGGAGACTGTGGTCAAGTTAATTTTTCTGTGGCTTGGGTTGTATTGCTTCCTATTGGATGTTGAGGGTGAGAGGAGGAATGAGAGGAATAAGGCTTACCAGAATCCTTCAGCATCCATTTGCATTATGCCATGGAGAAGCTTTGTTAGTAAGTTTGAATTGTGTTTCATCTTTATGAGTAGTAAGTGATGCATATATTTTATTGTTTTGATGCATATTTGGAGAGATTTATATATAAATTCCTAAATCTGTTTGCCATGTGTAGCAAACACAAAGAATTTGATGAGTGTATTTCTTCTTTTTATTTTTTCATAGTTTCACAAGTTTTGGAAATCTTTCATTTTCTTTGTAAATCAGGGTGCCGGAGTCAAGAGGAAGAGAGAAGTGGCACAGAATCCATGTTGCTTGAGGCCCAGTGTAAAGTTTCTGCAGTCAGCGATGGTTTGGGGTGCCATGTCATCTGCTGGTGTTGCTCCATTGTGTTTTCTGAGTTCTAAGGGCAACACAGCCATACACCAGTAAGTTTTAGAGCACTTTATGCTTCCTGCTGCTGTCCAACTTTATGGCACGTAAATAGCCTCCTTGACTCCCCGCTCAAACTACCGTTCCTCCCTGTCCAAGATGTATATATCCTCATCACTGAAACTGTGTCCACAGATGTAGATAGACTGCGGAGTCCTGGCCTGATGAGTTAGCTCTTCTGTGTTGTGCCACCTGCTTAGCCAGAGCTTCTTTGGGGTCTGTGATGTATAAATCCTGGCAATCCTCCTGGCACTTAACAACATACACTATGTTACTCTGTTTGTGTCGGGGGACCCGATCCTTGGGGTGGACCAATTTTTGGTGCAGTATGTTTTGGGGTTTGAAAGTCACAGAGACGTTGTGTTTACTGTTTTCATACAACTGACACATAAGGGATCATTAAGGGTTTTTGCTTATGTGGGAGTTGACCTTCTTCTTTCCTGGATCAGCTGGAGCTGTCTTTAGGCACCCTTCATTCAGCTACAAAGTAGCATTTTAGTAAGATGTAGTAACTTGTTTTTAGACAGTACATCTTGGAGAATTTTCACTTGTTCCATTTGCAGATTTGTTTCACTTATTTCAAGCAAAAAATAATTTGAATAAATTAAATTTTTTAAAACACGTTCTTTCTTTTAAACATGTATATTTATCATTTTTTAAAACATTGCAATGTATGGGGTGACACCTTAGTGTCCAATGTAGTGGTTTACGTGCAAGTATACCATCAACACTGACACAAATACAAGAAAACAGCCTTTGAATAGCTGTTCACTGTAGTGACCACTATGCATAAAAGGGTTAAATTATTTACAAATTTAATTCATAAAGGCATTAATTATATCTGTAAATTAAAGACACATTATATTTGCACAAAATTTTCTTCAATATGTACTTCCACATTTGTGATATTGACCTTTTTAGCACCTAAAAAATATATCCTACTGTAAATTATTGAGGCCAAGTATAAAGAGGTTGAACACTTCCTCACAGAGCTCCTGATTTCTGCTTTTTACACAGCCTGACCAAACATAAAATAGAACTTCAGATAATTTTCTTTGGCTTTATTGATGAGAAGTTGTAGAATAAGACACCACTTATTTTGTCTGGGTAATAGACCACACTTAAAGTCAGTTAAAGTCATGCTCAGTATCAAACTTGCCAGTTATATTTCATTGCTGACCACAAACTCAGTGGATCTGTTTTAGGAAAAAGGTTATATTACACTTTGAGATTAGTGGCTGACCACAGTGGGTGCCTTCAAAAGCTGCAGCATCTCTTTTATTGTAACAGCATTCATACATGCGTAAAAATGGAACGATCGAACAAGTTGGTTAAAGTTCTACTTCTACGTTGCTTGTATTTAGACTTTGTATGCACTTATAATGAAATGGGAATGGCAACTAACAGTTTATAGACATGTACACCAAACTGAGATGACAATGTACAACTTGGTAATTACTAAAACAATATGTGGTAAAATTAAGAAAATTAAGAAGGTTTTGCTTTCACTCAGATGTGATTATGTCTTCAGTCAGCTCTGTCTCGGCAACCTGCAAGAAAACAAGCGTAAAAGAAAAAATGTGAAAAACAGAATAGACAAAAAAATGACTTAGTGCATATTACACCAAGTAATTTTCTTAATTCTGTGAGTATTTTTTTTTATTACTCTATGTAGTTACATCAGCATTTTAAAATATTTGCCTTTGCTTCCTGTCGGTCCGTTTGCATATTCATATGTTTTATTCTCCGTGTCACCCCTGCTTGTCATGGCCCATGTTGTCGCTGCTCTCCATCTCCTCACGTTTCAGGTTTGTTAGTTTGGCTTCTTGTTCCTTAGTTTTCACAGTTTAGGTTTCCCTTAGTTTCTCTTTATGCCATATCTGCTTCTGTTTGTATCCTCACCTTGGTAAATAAATGCTCACTTGCATTTCCACGTGGTTTGCAATTGCAACAATTTGTCTTGCCTTGTGGTTGAGCATGACCGAGGCCAAAGGAACACTAAGCTAACTAAAAAGACTTTCTAACTGAATTTTTGCTGCTTGTCTGATAATTTGACAACAAGAATATCAGCTCGTCTAGTTTTAATTCTGCCCCTGTACAAAACTAAGATATTAAACTTTACACTTCTGAACAATTTGTGTTAGAATTTTTAATGTCTTTTACTTTTATTTTTTCACTACTAGTCCATTATATATTACTTTGTTTTATGGGTTGTCAAATGGTAAAATTCTTGTATTGGTAAAATGCTGTATTTTGCATTCTGTAGTTGAATACTTTATGAGACCATTAATGCTAGTTACTGAATGTTAACTAGCTATACTGAATGTTCAAAAAAAGAATGCAATTGGGTTACATTTGAAGTTAATTTTGAAACAGAATAAATGTCTGAAGGTGAACTTCATATTTTGAGCTGCATGAGATACACTACGTGTCTAAAAGAAGAGTTTTAAAATGGTCATTTTTGTGGTTTTCATTTGAGGCGTAAGTTTTGGAAGCTCAAATTATCACTCACGTCTATGTATTTATAAATATTACATACACATCTAACAAAGATAAAGACAACATGACATGAGAAAACTAAAAAAAAATCCTTTTCACAGACATAATTTTGTGCTAATGTCGTTGTGTTAAGCTCCCATCTTTCTTACAGCAGTGTATGGTGCTCTGCCTGCATCCACTTCGGCCTCTATGAAGATTAAAGAAATAGAAAAAAGAAAATTTGTTTTGTTTTTTTAAACACATATATAATAATAATATAAGCGAGTTCTTGCTTCAAGCCAATTAGTTTATGAGATTCACTTTTATTTAAAAAATAAATTTTAAAAAATAATAATATAAATGATAATAATAACTTTAATTATTAATACAAATAGTAATCATTTTCATTACCTTTCTTACAGCAAGCATTGACAATGTGGTACAGTCCCGCTGTCACCAACATAGCACTGACTAAAATGGTTGAAATGATCCGTGTGGCAGCAGAGAAGAAATGGCACGCATCTTCGTCTGGATTAGATTTGTAGTTTATATTTTGAGAATCTAAATGACGGTTAGAAAAGATAGGAACGTTTAAATGAGACAAAAATGGTAAACTATCAAATGTTAATTTTTCGCTTCTTCATAATGGCCAATCAACTTATAAGCTTCTAAAACACCACGGAAAGTTTGACAAACCTGTTTTAGTTGTTTAAATCTGCAATTTAGGTTCACATACTGGAAACTTCTCAGTATTTAACAGTTTTGCGTAAAGAGGTGAATGAACTGATTCTTATACAGCACTTTTCTACTCTTCTGGAGCTTTATTGAACATGACACATTTACCCTTTCACACAAGCACTTTATCCTATGCTTTACACCAGCGGTCCCCAACCCTCGGGCCATGCACCGGTACCGGTCCTTGAGTCGTTTGGTACCGGGCTGCGAGAGTTCAGCCTCTAATGTGAAATTTATGGTTTTCAGGGTTTTTATCGTTAACTCGGTTTCCCTGGGTCTATTTACATGCTACAATAGTGACCATGAGCCTTAAGGGGCAGAGAGGAGGACGTTACTCTCAATATTGTTGGCGTGTTTCAAGAGGATACTGCTAATAATGTTTCACAATTTCACAGTGAATTCACGTTTATTTTTATATGTACAAATTACCACAGTTTTTGTCTTGGTTGTAGCATTTTATTTTGTTGTATTTATCTGCATTGCCTTAAAGGCTGATCCATGAAATTGTTTGACTTTAAACCGGTCTGTGGTGCAATAAAGGTTGGGGACCACTACTTTACACACACGCATTCACACCTATTCATACTCCGATGGATGCATCAGACAGCAACTTCAGCTTAGTATCTTGCCCAAGGATATTTGGGAAACAAGGAGAAAGACAAATCAAACCACCAACCTTCTGTTCAGTAGATAACCTGCTCTTACCTCCTGAACAACTGCCACAACCCAAATCAGCTGTCATTCATATGATATTTACCATATTTTTCAGACCAGACTGTCGATGAACGGGTCTGTTTTCATACATAAGGCACACCGGATTATAAGATGGATAAGTGATGGATCCTAAACTTAATTGTTACACGTGATAGAGCAGCAACACTGATCATTTTATTACAGATGAAAGAAGCCGTAATGCTCCGACATTCCATCAAGCGGTGTGGCTTCGTAGCTTACCAAAGTCATACTAAAACATTTTTTGATAGATTTTTGAGCACTGTGTACGACATAAAATTGGCTCGAGGTCAGTAAGCACAACCAGAATTCATACATAAGGCGCACCAGATTACGAGGCGCACTGACGATTTTTGAGAAAATTAAAGCATTTTAAGTTTGCCTTATAGTGCAGAAAATACACTATGAATAAACATTATTTTAAAACATCTCAGTGTCTCACCTGTGATGTTCAGCCAGCTCGCTGGTGATACTCCAGCTCCTGAGATGCTACACTTGTAAAATCCTTCATCTGACTTGATAACTCTCTGGATGGTCATGCTTTCTGTGGAGCTTTTATGGATGAGACGTCCATCTTTGTAGAAATCAGCGTTGAAGTTGGAGGAAGCAATTTTGCTTCTGCAGCTCAGAGTTACAGTTTCATCCATTAACACAGGAACAGCAGGACTCTCCAGGATCACAGGACCAGCTAAATGAGATGCATTTGACACCATGAAACACATGAAATTAAATTCAATTAAAATGATTAAAAAAAATATTTTCTTCAAAACTACCAGTGACAGAAAGGTTGATGATATTGCTTCTTCTCCCTCCTTCAGTCTCATACCAGTACTCTCCACTGTTGTCTGTATAAAGAATATTAACAGAGCAGGATGCTCCTGTTGGTGTTTTCTTGTTAGTTTTACTACATGATTTTATTTTCAGTGAAATGTCACTGCTTCATATTCACGGAACTGCAGTCTGTTTGGAACAATGCGAAGAGAAACTGCATCTGAAACAAAGGAAAAAAAGACTATGTTTAGAGTTTTACTACTAAAAATACTGCACTTCAACAGTGAATGAACTGATATAGATGACCAAACAGCTGGTACTCACCAACTTTTGGATCCTGTACCATCAGCAGAATCACTATGGTCATCACTGAAGAGAGATAAAAGAGCTACACAGTAACTAAAACACATACTGTATAAGTGCTGAAGGTACTAAAAGTATAAAACTAAAACATTATTACATCTCATTCTTAGTCCACAAAAGTACAATTGCCTAATTTTCTTACCTAAAATTTGAAACAAATAAAACTTTAATTTTTGGAATCAGCATGAATAACTGAATGAATAAATTTTATCATAATGTAGAAACTGAGGAAGAACTCACAGCGTCTGATGTAGAGAGCTCTGACCTCCATGTTGTCTGGATGTAGATGGAATACTGAAGCTTATGTAGTTGTACAAAAGCCGTTTCCACAGAAACTGAGTTGCGATTCTGTCTAGCCAAGCTTCACTGTTTCAGTTCACTCTCAATGGGCGGAACAACAAACCAGGTCAGACTAATGCTGTGTTTGATGCAGCTTGTAGACTAGTTCATGTTTCCTGTGCTCAGTTTGGTGAATGGTGCCAAGATATGTCAGCAAAGCAGTGAAAATTTAAACATCTTTTAGGGGTACTCAGCCCACTCAGGGAATCACCAAAGTCCCTGAAGCTGTTTTCAGTCACTGTTACTATAGATCAGTTCTGTAATTCAAACATTGTTGATTTTTATCTTCCCAGCGATTGAATTCAGATATAATCAAAAAATGTCAGGGAGAGAATCCTTTCATGTGTGATAATTGCCATGTCTGCTTGAAATGTGTCGCTCTACAGGCAATACACTAAAAACATCACTTTGAACATTTGTTTTATCTTTGTAACTGAAGTGCACTCCATGGGGATGACATATAATAAGAGACACAGTCTAAAAAGATAGAGGGAGATTGTGTTGGGAATGGTAGGAAAATGTATGTATGCAGACTGCAATGCACCCATAAACGTTGCCAGATGTGGAAAAATAGAGATTTAAAAAGTGAAACCTTTAGTCATAAAATACATCAAGAAAACAATAGTTCATTGTGCCAAAATTTGGTTAAAACTTTTATGGAGACTTTTCTCCCTAATATCTCAGCAATGTCTTTAGAAAACCATAGTATATGTGAACAAATCAGTTCATCACATGGGAAACATCATTCAAATCATATACATTCAGGTCCATAAATATTTGGACATCGACGCAATTCTAACATTTTTGGCTGTATACACCACCACAATGGATTCCAAATGAAACAAAGAAGTGCTTTAACCGCAGACTGTCAGCTTTTATTTGAGGGTATTTACATCCAAACCAGGTGAACAGTGTAGGAATTAAAACAGTTTGCATATGTGCCTCCCACTTGTTAAAGTGGGAGGCACCCAAAGTAATGGGACAGAAGAAGAACCATAAATCAAACTTTCATCACTTTTTAATACTTAGTTGCAGTCAATCACAGCCTGAAGTTTGGAACACATAGACATCACCAGACGCTGGGTTTCATCGCTTGTGATGCTCTGCCAGGCCTCTACTGAAACTGTCTTCAGTTCCTGCTGTTCTTGGGGCATTTCCTTTCAGTTTTGTCCTCAAGTTAAATGCATGCTCAATCAGATTCAGGTCAGGTGATTGACTTGGCCATTGCAAAACAGTCCACCTCTTTACCTTCAAAAACTCTTTGGTACAAGTTGATCTTGGCCTCATCTGTCCATATGATGTTGTTCCAGAACTGTGAAGGCTTTTTAGATGTTGTTTGGCATACTCTAATCTGGCCTTCCTGTTTTTGGGGCTCACCAATGGTTTACATCTTGTGGTGAACCCTCTGTATTCACACTGGTGGAGTCTTCTCTTGATTGTTGACTTTGACACACATACACCTACCTCCTGGAGAGTGTTCTTGATCTGGGCAACTGTTGTGAAGGGCGTTTTCTTCACCAGGGAAAGGATTCTTTGGTCATCCACCACAGTTGTTTTCCAAGGTCTTCTGGATCTTTTGGTGTTGCTGAGCTCACTGGTGCGTTCCTTCTTTTTGAGAATGTTCCAAACAGTTATTTTTGGTTACGCCTGAATTTTTTGGTATCTCTCTGGTGGGGTTGTTTTGCTTTTTCAGCCTAATGATGGCTTGCTTCACTGATAGTGACAGCTGTTTGGCTCTCATCTTGGCAGTTGACAGCAACAGGTTCCAAATGCAAATAGCACACTTGAAATGAACTCTGAACCTTTTATCTGCTCATTGTAATTGGAGTAATGAGGGAATAACACACACTTAGCCATGGAACAGCTGAGAAGCCAATTGTCTCATTACTTTTGGTTCTTTAACAAGTGGGAGGCACATATGCAAACTGTTATAATTCCTACACCGTTCACCTGATTTCGCTGTAAATACCCTCAAATAAAAGCCGACAGTCTGCAGCTAAAACACATCTTGTTCGTTTCATTTGGAATCCATTGTGGTGGTGTATACAGCCAAAAGTGTTAGAAATGTGTTAATGTCCCAATATTTATGGACAGCCGCTGAAAGAATTTGTCTAAGAAGCAGAGTGGATGAGCCCTCGCTAGAGCGGAAGTGTGACTGAGCTAAGACAGGAAGTGTGAGAGCGCCTGAGTGACTTTCAGAATAAAGGATGTATTCAGTGTGGCATTTGCCCAGATGTGAATAGGATCCATTTTAATTCAGTGTCAGTGAGTTATCTCATGTGAATGCTGAATTATCCATGTAATTTGTGTGTCCCCTGTTCTTCTGTTTAATTACGTTTTTAGAATACTTGTTCATTTCATATTTGGAAATTATTATTGGGTTTTAAATATATTACACAACACCATCTAAAGTAAATTTCTGTTTGGGTTTTTTGTGAAAATACTATGCAAAAGTTAAAGTAAGCACCTCATAGCCAAATAAATAAGTTCAAGCTTACAATTGAGGAGCTTTAATGGAAGCCAGAGAGTGGAAAACAATCTGTGGAGTGCACGATTTCAAAGTCATAAATGATCACGTTCGCATTCAAGTTGTTTTCTGAGTTAGACTTTAAAAAATATGATTATTGAAAAATAAAGTTATTTTCTGACTTAGACCTTGTTTTGTTTTTTAATGATCATGGTTTAAAGTCATTTTATAAAAGTAGACTATTTTTTGATTTTAATAATTAAATGTTCTTGAAGTCATTTCCTTAATTAGATTTTGTTTCTATTCTTTTAAATGATTTAATTAAACTTTTTCTTTCCCTTATAACAGAATAGATATTTCTTAAGTTATAGTCTAAATTTAACTGTGTTTTTCCTCCTGAAGTTGCCTATGTGGGTGTGTCCTACCGTCTCTCCTACCTTAGGTGCCACCATTTTCTTTCGTAGAGCTGATTCGCATCAGCAATTAAAGGTATTTAAGGGCAGAGACAGGTGAGCTCTGGTGCCAGAATGCCATGTGAGTGGTTGCAGCTAGTGAACTGTGTGTTTTGGTGGGTGTAGCTATTGAGCTGCGTCCAGTGATTGTTTTGCAGCTAGTAAGCTGTATTTTTTGTGATTGCTTGCT
>VUQR01008987.1:29563-46717 GCA_015108515.1 Hemichromis elongatus | reverse complement strand
CCACATGTCATTTTATGGATCTTAGAGGAGCATGTATCCAAACTCACCATAAAAGATCTGTCTGAGAGATAGGAAGTGAACCAGCTGTGTACAGCACCAGAGAGGCCTACCATGTGTTTCAGTCTGTTTAAAAGAATAGTGTGGTCTACTGTGTCGAAGGCTGCGCTTAGATCCAGTAGCACCAGGACTGAAAGCTTTTGGGAATCCCAGTTACGTCTGAGATCATTTAAAACCTTTAGGAGAGCAGTCTCTGTGCTGTGGTTCACCCTAAATCCAGACTGAAATATCTCCAGGATTCGTCTTTCATTCAAAAAATCATTAATCTGAGTAAAAACAAGTTTTTCTAAAATTTTACTTAAAAATGGTAAGTTGGATACAGGTCTGTAGTTATTAAAATCATTACAATCCAAATTGCTCTTCTTCAGAAGGGGCCTCACCACCGCCGTTTTAAAGGCAGCAGGGAAGACACCCAACTGAAGAGAGCAATTCATCATGTATAAAAGCTCAACTTCAAAAAATCCATAAATTTTTTAAAAAGTTAAGAGGGGATTGGATCTAAAAGACATGTGGTGGGTTTCACTGTGGAGAAAACTTTCTTAAGGTTCTCAGCATTAACCGAGACAAACCTGTCCAGTGTCTCCTCAGGTACAATCGAGCCCTCAGATGTGTTTAAAATCATATTACGAGAAGATAAAATATCACATCTGATGGCGCTGATTTTTCCCCAGAAGTGGTCTGCAAACTGCTCACAAAGTGAGTTTGTGGGGGTTCTTTGGGAGCTGCTACAATCAGGGTTAAATAAATGATCTATGATGGAAAAGAGGACCTTGAGATTATTTTTGTTATTACTGATTATTTTGGCAAAGTATGAATATCTTGAATTCCTTAATGTATTATTGCACATTTTAAGTTGCTCACAAAGTATTTGATAGTTGATTGCATTTTTATTTTTCCTCCATCTCCAACTGCTGCTGCTCCTGCATATTAAAATGAGCCAGCTGAGATGATTCAGCCATATGGTTAGGATGCCTCTTGGCCACCTCCCTTTGGTGGTTTTCTGGGCATGGGAGGAGACTCTAAGGTAAACTCGAACCCACTGGTGAGATTTTATATCTTGTGCAATCGCTCAAGAAGAACTAAAACGTGTGGCTGGGAAGAAGAACCTCTGGAATACCCTTCTTAGCCTGCTGCCGCCACAATCCGAATTTGGATAACGGAAAGACAAATGACTTGCCTTTATGTTACTAATAACATCATTTGCACACAAAAACAACTCACATTTTCCAATTTTACCTACGGAGGCATATAGGTACCAAACAATACACTGGTCAAAGTCTTTATTATGGAAATTACTTTGTTTCTTTACCTGAGAAGCATGTTGAAGTCATTCTCAAACTCAAAGCTGTTGTTGAGCAGCTTTAAAGCTCCCTTCTGCTCCAGCTCATTCTTATAGCGATCCCTAAAGCGAAGCTGGACGTCATTTATAAACTTGTCCACATATGTCAGCGTCAGGATCTTTTGAAAACCCACCTAGAGATACACATGTGAAACGAGAAAAGAGCAATGAACATAAACAAGTATAAAAAACAAACACCTATCCCCATCTGATTTTTTAAAATTCATGCTTATATGAACGACTTACCACAAAAATCAACTCAAACTCGTTGTCGAGCTTGTATTTAAGACTTAAGCCTCCATGATTAAACGAACTGTTCCCACTTCGCTCCTGTAAAAAAATAAAAACATCGATAGCATGTAAGCGGGAGCTATACGCACATTTTGCTATTGCAACTATCGTTATGCGTGTTTTCAACCACCTAAATTAGGTCACTGTAGCACAGGAAATATCAGACTCGTATATGAATGACAGAGGTATCGGGGTGGGGGCACACAGCCCAGAAGAAGCTTATTTAGTTGATCGATGCTACGCCATAAGCTAAAGCTAGCATTAGCTAACCATTAATGCTAGCATTAGCTGCCACCTTGTTACAAAGAGCTGGACAACCGTGACAACCGTCACAAGCGGTTAGCCGTGAGGCTCACCTGAAGGATCACCGAGCGGATCAAAGCGTTGACCGGCCCCGTAAAGGACTCAGTGACACCGACTCCCTGAAAACACCACAACACTATCCCCCCTTTGCTGAAGATGGTGAAGAAGTCTAGCATCTTCTCAACACGTACCTGGATTAAACAAATCACAGACAGACATGTGGATAAAAATGATAGCGGGCCCCGCGATTTAAAAAACACACACAATGTCGTTTTAATGCCCGCTACCTGCTATTCAGATCATGAACTCTTACCAGATAATAATTAAACTGATGATAAATGCCCCACGAGTGAAATCCACTACCAGTGAAAAAACAGTTTTAGACACGTCAGACGCACGATCAGGAAGTGATGTTGACTTCCGGCAACCCCCCCACTGAATTTTGCGCTTGCGCTGTTGTCATGTGATTGAAGTAGTGATTTCGTGCGTGTTTTACCAGTTCCAATGCCAATATTTTTTACCTGTTAGCTGCAAAAGTAACGTGTGTTAGGGCTGTCTTTTTTGGTCAACGTCTGTTGTTTAAATGTGTTATAGGCTATAAAAATACCAAAATGAATGATTAACTGAATAAATAAATAAATTGCTGTTATTTGTAATAATAATAATAATAATAATAATAATAACGGGCATTTTGAGGTATATTTTTTCATTTCCAAAATATAATTCATTTACAGCTCTTAAGTGGGTTATATACTAAACTTAGAGGATAAAAAACAACATAACAATACCATCGCACTAGTATCGACCCTATACCAACAACAGCACTGGTATAAATAATACCATCTATCCATCCATTTTTTGGAATGGGCGATGAGGAATAAAAGCCAGTAAAAGCAAGACAGAATAAATGTGTCAATGAGACTAGTGTAACTGTGAAACTTCAAGGAGTAGATGTCCTGAAGGCAGATGAGTTCTAATACCTGGAGTCAACCATCCAAAACATCAGACAGTGCATAAAAGAGATAAGGAAAAGAATGCAGGAAGGGTGGAGTGGGTGGTTTAGACATATACAGAGACAGTGGAGGTAAGAGAGCTGCGAGGCAGGAGGAAAAGAGCAGGAACACAAAGCTTCATGGGTGTAGTGAAAAACAATATGCATAGGGCTGGTTTAACAGAGGAGGATGGAGGGAGATGTTAAAACAGAGGCTGATGAAAGAAACTGGCATTTATTGAAAATGTGTTAGAAATGAATACATAAAAAAGTATGTGTGTGTAAACAACTTATGGTAAAGACCATTTAAAGTATAGCATCATTTGTTTGTCCTTTATATTCTTCTTATCACACAATAAAGGTAAATATGAAACCAAAAGGGGAAACATACTTCGCCTACAGCTCGGTTAAATTAACCACCAAAAATTCACCTGCACTAAGTTCACAGAGTATTCAAGATAAGCTACTACCTGAAGAGACGTTTCAAGTAAATAATTGTGTTATGATAATAATAATAAATGATAATAATAGTAATAATGGGCCTAATAGTGGCCTAACACAGGGCAATTCAAATCTAGGATAATCTACGTCCAATGAAAGAAAATGCCCTCAGATTGGGGTCCAGAAGTTTTATTATTAGATTATTTTTTGTGTTATTACAAAGTAACACATATAACACATATTAATAATAGAATAATAATAATAATAATAATAATAATGATGAACAATTTTCCTTTACATTCAAAATGAAAACAAATAAGGTTTTGACAAATTTGACATAGAAAATGTTTAATTTAAAAAGAGAAAGAGAAGTTTTCATTTCTCCTTTTCTTCTTTATCCTCAATGACATCAGCAATTATTAGAAACGGCTTTTACCTACCGCTTTTTTCTCTGTTGCTTTCACTTTCTCCCTTTGGACTTCTGCATTTCATCTCCTCGCAGACTTTTCTGTTTTCACACACACACACACACACACATATGTTTGCAGGGTTGTACTGAAGAAACTACCTGATTGGCTGAGTAGATTCATTCAGGATTAGTTACACTGCACATGATTGGTCTGATTGGTCTGTGTGTTTCCTATGTCCATACATTTACTACTACAAACTGTACTGTAAATACAAGAAGACCCGTAAAACTGTTTCCACATAGTTCAGGTTCGAGGGTCGATTGCGATAGAAGATAAACCTTCACCTATAAATTCCCAGTTCCACAGTGTATAACAAATACTTAAAAAAAACAAAAAAAAAACAAGATAGTGCTGGCTCATCCTTTTTATCTGTGCTTCATTTCCTTATTCTTTATCTCTTCTATCTCTGTCAGATACCAGCACTTGTGATTAAGTCCAACACACCTGTGATAATATACTCACCTGTTAACCTGTGATCCTTTGATCATCTGACTGACACTTAACCATTCGATTTTTAAGCAGTCAGTACTGTTGTCCTCTTACCCGATTTTTAAGTGTGTTTTGCTCATGTTTTTCTTTTTTGCTTTACCTGTTCTCATTGGTGCCGGAGGCCTAGATCTCCTGATGTACATTACTGAGAAAGTGAGGTCTACCCGTGGAGAGAAACTTTGTGAATTTGGAATAAGTGTAAGTAATACAACATTTTTGCGGATTTCCACATTAGGTGTGACCATGGCGAGATTTAAACCAAATTTAAATCAGGTGGAGCTTTTACTATTATCTACCATCAAAAGAAAAAAAAAGAAGAAAATGGTGTCTTTAAAAACTGTGGATGCTAGACTGCTAAATGACAGACGGACAGACAGAACTGATTACAAACTCCGTTTCTAGAGGAGACTAACCAAACCAAAGAAACTATTTTGTTGACTACATGTATAATGATAAGTTACTTACTTAAGTTACTTTAAAATTGTTTCTCTTTTTAGTTTTTATTGGCTAGCATTCACCATTTTTTTAAAGTTATGTTAAATGATTAGATAATTCACGTTCTAGGACTTGAGACAACCCAAACATGTAAATATCCTTCGAGTGTTGCAAAATGTGGCATAGCAGAAGGAAAACCAGGATCAGACTTTTATCAGCTGTAAAATGAAAACATCTTCACTGATAGCTCTGGTGGAGACTTGAATGGAAGAAATAAAACCATGTAATGGTTATGATAGCAGCTCTGAGACAGGTCATGCCTCTGAGGGGCAGAAAAATAAATGGCATCATTTGGCAGCAGGTGCTGTGTGGGCAGATGCACGGAACCCACCCACTTCTGGTACACTCATATAGACCCCCTGCTCTGTGATACTGCATCATCTATCAATGGGAAGGACTTGGCAGGGACTCAAAGGGGCAAACAGCTGCAAGTAACAAACTTCACAAAGTTGAAATAAGTCTGATCTGCACTGTCTTCAGACATTTTTGACTTTGTAATATTTTGACGCTGTAGAGTAAACTATAAAGTTAAGATTTATATACCAGCTGCTGATGTTTAGAGAATTCTCGTACATTTTTCTTTTTCTTTTCTTTTCTTTTCTTTTTTTTTTTGCATTTACTGTAATTTTAATAGACCAATTAAATGCTGAAATGAAGAGAAAAGCCCAAATGAGGGATCCCCCCACCCCAGTATAGTATATCCCCCTTTTTTCCATAAATAAAGTGGGGGGAGATAGGGGGGCCTTGAGGCTTAGTGTAACAACTTCCTCTTGTTTAAATATAAGACCGTGGTTTTATTAACTTCCCTCATGGGGAAGCTGGAAATGCAAACCATAATAAGATTTGGGTTACAGAAATAGATTTGTGGACATGGTTAAGCCTATTAACATTTTTCCATCTCATCTTCACATTTCCCACTTCATGTTGTCCTTTATGAGATAATTTTTTTCTATTATATTGTTTAAAAAAGGAAAATACTTTTTGGCAGATGTCAGTTTACAACATAAATGAATAAGGTGCTTGGTGAAGTCTGACAGTTTTTGCATTTGAAATTTGACTGAGAAGTCCCTTTCAGCAGTCTTTAACTTCCTCATTTTATTGTGATATAAGTGACTTTCTCTTTGCGGCTATTGTGTCAGTTAGCCGTTTGGCTACAGCCTCAGGTTGCGATGTTTTTAAAGAGTGGAGAAATTTGATTTTTAGAAGCTCCCACTGATTGAATTCAACATGAAATATTTATTCACCAGAAGTACTTTGGATACGATTTGAACAAACATGATGACCTCAGCAACATGCACGGTAAGTGAAAAGTTCTGGTCGCTTTTTTCAGTGTACATGTGATCTGAAGCCTGTTGAGCATTAGTTTTTGCACATGTGACAAAGATATCTGATGTTATTCACACTATTTTCCATAAGTTGTGTGGACCGTTAGGAAATCTTTATATTTCATAATACTTTCTTTATACTCGGTTTTGATGAACCAAATCGACCTTAAAATCTTTTTATTTCCTCTAGGTTGGTTCCAGAAACTCTTGAAATTGAGAGGATCAAGCCAACACAATAAAGAAGCCACAAAAGGTTCAGCAACTTCTGTTAGCGGTGTATTAACATCATCACCATCTACATTACCATCGTGCTCTTCGTCGTCTCTGTCATCATCACCAGGGGGAAACCCTTCGAAACCACAGCAGCTGCCAACTGTTCTCAGTTCTGAGTTGAGATGGAAAAGGAAGTATGACATATTTGTTTGTCACAGCAGCGCCCAAAGTGACATTGAAGAGGCCGCACGCCTAGTCTCGTTTCTTGAGGATTCGCCCTGCAGCCTCAGGTGCTTTCTCTGGCAGAGGGACTCCTGTCCAGGAGCTGCGGTTTGCACAGAGTTTTGTCAGGCGGTGGAGAACAGCCACTTGCGAGCTCTGCTTATCACTCCAAACTTTGTTCAAGATGATTGGTGTAATTATATGATGCACCAGGTACTGACAGAAGGACCCATGTCCAATAGGATGATTCCTCTGCTTCACAGCCTGTCCCACTCTCAGTACCCTAAGGAGCTGAAGTTCTATTACTACATTGACCTGAGCAGGAACCCTGTCAAAGGTTATACGCTTGTCAACAGGACGGTACTCAAGTGTAAGTAGTGGGAAGAGATGGGCCATGCCAAGTTTAAAACGATATTTGTTTAAATCAGTTGGAAATCATAGACTGATTTAGCTCATCACAAATAAAATTCATGTGCTATGAAACACTCCTCATCCTGATTTCCATAAATGTTTCAAATCAAACAGATTTTAACATTAGATAAAGATAATCCAGGTACATTAAGTAGCTTTTCTTGGTTATTATATAGAACAAAATGTTGTCCTCATAAATATGTTTTGATTAGTGTGCAATACAGCTTCTAAAAGATTGATGCATTTTCATAAACTTCGTATTAATTCACTAAAAATAAAGTTTGTGGTAAATGGTAGAGGTATAGACTGATTCTTATATAGTGCTTTTCTACTCTACCGGGGTACCCAAAGCGCTCTATACAACAGGCCACATTCACCCAATCACACAAGCACTTTCTCTAAATTTAGTGCTTTCTAAGTACATTCAGACACATCCATACGCCGATAGGTGCATCAAAGAGCAACTTGGGGGTAGTATCTTGCCCAAGGATACATGACATGCACACTGGAGGAGTCAGAGATCGAACCACCAACCTTCCGATCAGTAGATACCACCATGTGTGTTTTTCCCAACACTGTACTTGTAAATCATCTTGCATATCCAACTAGAAAAAAAACTAGGCCATCTGCAATGAATCAATTCTCTGGAAGAAATAATATCTTTAAAAATATTCCTTTGTTATTTCTTCAGATCTGGAGGACCTGGTTAAAAAAGAGGTGACACATAATTTCAACATGAGTGACTCTAGCAGCGGATTCGATGGACCAGACAGCTCACAAGAAGACAAGCTGATGTCCCAGCACCACCCTCCTGGGACTGCTATTCCACTGGAAGTGATGCAAAAGTGCGAGGAAAACTTTAGTGACCTCCTGTGATCACCATCATCAGCGTTTAAAGGATATAACGCAGGAAGGGAGGATCTTAGCTACTGACTGACCTCAGTTTTAGTAATCCTTTTAATCACAACGTGCCGTTATTGCTTTATTAACACTGGGTATGTAGCAGAATGGTAACAGGGATCACCATGGCAATTCAATTTTCCTATCACAGCTTGCGAAATATAGTGCGATTGGACAAGATATTCAATGTGCATGTAAAGGAGTTTGCATTTGTAGTCTCTGCTTTGTAATGAGAAGAGACTGTCTTTCCACTAGGTGGTGCATTCTACTCTAAATCCCTCCAGTAAAGAGTACCAGTGAGGAAACATGAATGGGTCATATCATGAGGTCTGTGTGTATGTGGTGGTTGTGTATGAGAAAGGGAAATATCCACCCATTACAAACTGCTGACAGTGGCATGACATTTGAACTGAGCTTCAAGTAATAACACAGGGAATGTAATTCCTTTTTAGGAAAAAAACCCACACTTTTTCATTTTAAATGAAATATTTCTTAAGACTAATCGTCTGTACTGTTAGTATTTTTGTCAACCTGCCAACCATTGTTTCTTGTTTGGAGTTTAGGGAGCCACATCATGTTTTACTAGGAGGACTTTATGACTAAATTGCAGTGCACGGGTTCATTTGAATGTGTGTTATCCAGACTGTATCTTCCTGAACTATAACTAACGAATAAATAGGTGAAACAAAATACGATCAGGTTGAAAATTTGGTTTGGACACCAGTTGTCCACAACAGACTTCACTATTGATCAAGCATAGTAACAAACAACAGGTTTTAGATAACATTAAGTTTAGTTTACACAATGTGGAATATCAAATATTCACAGTATGAAGTGGAAGACAAAGCTTGTCTTCCCCTTAAAAGGAATTTTTTGCACTGAAGAAGTATTACGTTTTCTGTGTTTTATTAAACACTATGTCATCCTCACTCTTCCCCAACCCCCTAAACAACAGCAGATATTTAGCGCTGCAAACAGAGATCCCTTATAATCGGCTCCTTTGTGCCAAGCCAACGTTGCAACATACAAATCGGGACTAATCTCTAAAAGGCACAGATGTTCTATGAAGCCTTTGTTGTTACCAAATCCTTGAGTATGCGCATGTGTACACACATGTGTGTACACATGCGCATACACACACACACACACACACACAGATATTCAGATGCAGTTATGTTGACGACTGTTAACGTCAGACAAAACTAGTGAATATCAGCAAATTGCAGAATGTAAGCTGAATTCTGTTTTCTTATGCTGTGCTGTGTTAGCCAGTGTAAAAGCAACTTTCTTTGAAGTGGATCGCACACTGTTCGACTTGGACATAAACTCTAAAACAATGTGAGAATGTAATCAAAGCGTTTATCAGAGAGGAAGGATATTTTTATGACACTTTAGCCTAACATTAGCTGCCATAATGTTAGCTTAGAACCAGGTGGTGTTGTTTTTTAACTGCTTTATTCTCAGATGTCCAGGTGTCTAATCTTCTGGCACTAAGTAATTGTGACAATATTCTGAATACATAAGCATTTTTATTTATGTTTTTGTGTGTAAGAGCCCTTATTTTGGTTTATGTGTTACAGCTTGAAGTGATTAATATATTTATGAGTACAGTATTCTTTTGTTTTATTAAATAAACTAAAATAATGACTGACTGTGCCTTTAAAAGTCTTTAAAAGAAAAATGTCCTGGAGCTCAGGAGGCAAAGCAGATCATCAACCAATCGGTTGGTAGTTTGATCCCTGCCTGCTGCTGTCTACATGCCAAATATCCTTGGGCAAGATAATAACCCCAAGCTGCTCTGTGATGCATCCATTGGAGTATGATTTTTTTTTTTTAATGTTAGACAGCAAGCAGTTCTGCATAGAAATAGAAATAGTGTATAAATGGGTGAATAAAGCATGTTGTATATAAAGAGCTTTGAGCGCTTCAGAAGAGCAGAAATGCTCTATATAAAAATCAGTCTCAGACTAAAATCTGCCAAAATCAAAAAGGTTTCCTTTGTTTATAAAGACAAAAAACATGATTTGATTAGATTGACATGTGACACTGCAGGGCAGTGGTTTATATTGTTGCCTCACAGACACGGGTACCCTGTGTCCTAATCCACTAGACCTATTTTAGGCTCTCCCTAAAAAGTGAGAGCTTAAAATAGGATCATGTTTGCCAGTGTGTTCTTATTGGAAGTGAGCATGGTTTTGCTGTGCCTTTGTGAGTTTATAAGTGCGAATGTGAGTGGAAATAGTTATCTGTGTCAGCCCCATACAGGATGTACCCCACCTTTGTAATGATTAGAGCTGGGAAAAGCTCAAGATGTCATATCCCTGACCTCGAGTTGACCTCAAATTGGGTAAGTGGAAGGAAATGTTTTTTGCCTTTTCGATGACTATTTCTGATAAATGACTAAATGTCTAAAGACTAAAACTGAAAACAGTGACTGTGGTTTGGTGCGGAAAAGCCCCCAAACACACAAGTTGCGTGTCCTCATCCCACAAATTTCAACACCAAGCAAGGATTAAAGGAGAGGTCTCTGAATAGCAAGCTGTGCGGTATAGACCACTCGATCTATCGGTGGGAGAGCTTTGAGCTTTCAGTCACCATGGTGGTCTGTACAGTGTGCGGTGGTACTGACCTGGACCTTTCTACGTGTGATGAGTAAGTTCAGCTGGCTGTGTTAACACGATGAAGCAGCTGGGTAACATATAGGAGAGGAGAAAATATCTTTCCTTCCTCCCTACTGTCACCAAGATGCTTGCTCAAAGGGGAACAGGGTCATCTGATTGTTGGGGTTTTCTCTACTTTCTGTATTACTGGGGGGTCTTTACCTTAACATATAAAGTGCTTTGAGACAACTGTTGATGTGATTTGATGCTACATATAAAAAAGCTGAACTGAATTTAAGTAGGAAAGAAAAGATAAACGCTGTTATCCATTAACTTATCTCTGTTTTTTGTTTTTTAATTGCTTTATTTTTTTATTTTTTTTTACCAGCAGGATAAGGTTTATAACATGAACGTTTTTCATGTTTTATGCCTCTTACATTGTTTTATTGAACTTTTGACCCATTCCTGTGTTTATGATTTTACTTTCCCCAATGTGAGACACTAAAGAAAGAGAAGGCTTCTTTGCAGCAACTTCTTCCAAATAAAATGTAAAAGTCTAATACAGGATCCCGTTTGCTAGTGTGTTCTAACTGGGAAAAATAATTCTGACATTCTCTTAAGAAAGATTGCACACTATCCATCTTATACTGAGTCAGACATGATGATATAATGCAGCTGAATTAATAAGCTCGTAAAGGAGCGATGCTTCCGTTTGCACAACATTTACATTGCCATTGATCCAAAACCAGGAAACATGTAATCTTAAGGTTTACATTTGAGCAAAACATGTTAGTTGCCAAGAGATAAAGAAGATGTTTAGACTGTGGTTTCTCAAATCTACATAATTAATCTGTGTTCTAAAAAACAAAAACAAAAAAAAAGGCATTATCAGCTTCTTAGGGAAAAAATGGTATAAACTAACCAGTAACCCAACAGAAGCGCTAATCTTTTATCTTTTATGTTTAAGTGTGTTACTTATGCTGTTACTTAAAAATCTAATCTAGCTGATACAAGACAACAATTTGGTGTTACTAATGAACTAATCTTCCAGATGTTGTTGTGAGAAGTAGAAGAGAAGAAGGAAGGACATTGCACCATAAGAAACATTACGTGTCTTGCCAACAGAGTAACCTAGGTGTGTCTTTTGTGGCTACCAAACAACTTCCTAGGAATACATGGTAGACAGGATAGGTTATTTCAAATCCATGATCACATCATCAATGACTCGCAATCATTCTCCTTGAATGATTACCATTATGATCTCGTAGCTTAAGCCAGTACGGTTTCACTTGAAATTGTATTTCATATCACAAAGTAGTTAACAGTGTCTCATAAAAAGTGTATTTATAACGATGTGCAGTGTGCGTCAGCGTTGAATTGAATCATTGCACAATTATGAATCCGTGGTATTTGGATGTGTCTAAAAACTTCTGGGATCAAAGTTCATTATTAAATATTAATGAAAGTCAAGACATAAAACTTTCCAGTGGCATGCTCCTGCTTGCGTTAAAAAAAGAAATGCTTCTGTGCCACGATGCTTATTAAAAGCAGAAATGTAGGCTTAGGGGGACAGAGCTTGACACTGTGCTGTGAAAGTAAAGACAGGGAAAGTGAACTGAAATTTGAATTTGTCCAGAATGCACTATTATGCAGCGTGACAGAAAGCAACATGCTAAATATCCAAAACCAACAGTTAATGTTTGACAAATAATTGAGATCAAAGTAAAATTCATTATGATTTGATGACAGATCTATAGAACAAAAAGTTTACATTATATTACTCAAGTGCACATGAGCAAGGTTTTGATGTTGGAGCCTACTTTTACCCGAGTAATTCTGTTGACTCTAAGCTACAGTGTTAGTCCAGTGCATTTATAGCACCTACTGTCTCCCTTGTAGTGATAGCTATTATTATCACAACAGATATGTATAGTAGATAGAAGAAAACTGGCTTCTTTTCAATCAGTCAACCGCAGGGTTCTTTTCAGCACTGTATCCAGACTGGCAGAGTCAGAGTTCTGCTGAGCCAAGTAACCTGTAACGTAACTAGTAATGACTTCAGTAATCTACAAAAAAGATTTTAACCATTGGAAAAATATTCACAGTGGTTTCACAGACAGCAACTTTAATAGTGACTGATTTTTACAACATTTTTTTCACCCTTCTCAGTCATTCTGAATTAACTTCAATCATTTCCTCCTCTAAGCCATCAATGTGTCTTTTAAACTGTATTCCAACAAGACTGCTCAAATAATTATTGCCATTGCTTAATTATTTAGTTTTAAATATAATCTAATTAAAAAAAAAAAAGCTTGGATACGGGAAACAGACACTCTCTCTACTTGTAAGGATAGGCTTTGATAAAGTTCATCATTAGGGATGGATGAGGGGACACTGAACTGTAGCTACGCTGTAACTGGTTTTGGCTGGTGGGAAATTCCCATGATGCACTGAGCGCTTCTTCTTCGCTCATTTCCTTTCACCTTCTGTGTGCTTATACGTCATTAATGGAATGTGTAATTATTATACATAATTAAATATTGACTCTCTGTGAGCCTGGTTCTGCTGGAGGTTTCTTCCTGTTAAGAAGGAGCTCTTCCTCCCTACTGTCGCCAAATGCTTGTTTGTTGGATCTTTACAATACAAAAGTGCCTTGTGGCAACTGTTGTTGTGAATTGGCCCTATCAATAACAGTGAACTGAGTTGAATATTTGTGAGGAACTTAACTCTATTAAAAAGCAGCTTTCCCTACATATTTGTTTTTTATTTTTTTAATATTTCAAGTTAAAAAAAAAGTAAACAGCTCAGAATGCATTTCATTTATCAGCTGCATTCAGTTTTTATTTATTTATTTATTTATTTAATTAATTACAGCCAGCTGCAAAGCCTTTCCAGATGTTGTTCCCTTTGGAATATAAGTCCAGTCTGAGGCGGATTTACGAGGCATAGGCCAAATGATCGCGGTGAGCTGTAGATTTTGAACGGGGCACTTTGAGAACTTTTGCTTGCTGTTGCGCCAACACAAGTTCGTACTTGCCCGATTTTTGCAGTCAGTGAACCCTCTCGCTGCCAGTGCGCGTACGCCACATTGCGCATGCGTTGCTGCACCGGCTGGGAGGGGGGTAAAAGGGCGAAGGGGTGTCCGCTGTTGAAGGCGTTATGTTAACCGTTATGTCTGGGGCGAGTTCATAGCAGGCAGAAGAGGAAAACTCCGTCCGGTGGAGCGTTGCATCGCTGACCGTTAACGCCCTCATTGCTTCTGTCGGCGTGTCTTAGTGGTCGGCTGACAAGGTTTGTTTGTTTTTTTACATGACGAAATGCCACAAAAAACAACGTGAACTTGGTTGCAGTTCTGAACAGGGTCGCTCCCCGCCGATTAAACCTCATCTGTCCGACACCGCTGCTGGTAAGTGAGGGCTTTTAAGCCCCTCTTTTGGGCATGCGAGATATGTGTGTGTATGTGCGTGAGTTTTGTCAGGCTTAAAAATACCCCAGACCTATTAGAGTTGAGTTATGATGGCTCACAAGATTTAATTTGGCTGGCACGAGTCCTCTCTGTGTGATGCTGTCCGTTTAGTACCGCTGGCAGCGGATGGACTCTAGATGTAGACAGGAAAGACTTGAGTGCATGAGAATGACATGTCTCACTGAAATAATTCAGCCGAAAACATGTTTCTCTACAATCAGTGACACTGAATCTAACTTCAAGTGGAATTTAAGTCTGGCAGTATACCATGAGCCCGGATTCTTAGGTGAAACAAAGCAGGCAGCGACAGACATATTTTTGGTTAGATAAATTCAGATCCTGGCGCCGTCGAGGAAATCGACATCTCCTGATTATCTGCCTTCCCGTTTGAGCTTGTTTCAGACGTGTAGCTCCACGATAATATTACAGCTACGCAAACTTTCAAAGTAAAGTCCCACCTTTTTTTTCCTTCGTTTTCAGTTTCACTCAGTGATAACTCGTAATCCTTCTCTGGCGTAAATACCGGTTTATCCTTTATGGCGATCGCTCTGGTCACTCTGACTGAGACAACAAACATACTTTTCTGGCAATCAGTGTGATCAAAGTCCTATCGACTTATTTTTTGGGTTGCTGACGTGAAGGGGGGCCGCTTGTGGATTTTGGATCAGCAACAGAAAAAGAACAACACATAAGAAAATATTTTAAGAATCAGCATTCACATAAGAGCAGTTAACACGACTGTGTTGAACTCGAAGACGTTATTAAGGGCATAAAATAGAGTCATATAGCACTTTACAGATGTGAACCATGAAGTGCTTTACAACAGCAAGCAACAAATTAAAATACAAATACGAAAACACAACGGTAATATCCGCGGGTTAAAAGCAGGCCTAAACAAATCAAGTCTTGAGCTACTCTTTTAAAAGAGCAGATGACTGAAGTAGAGCACAAATTCTCCTGAAATGTTAACATCAGTATATCAGTCTGCATCAGATGACGTCCTTGTTCCCACCTGGTGTGGTCCAGGACAGACAATGTCGTTAATGCATAAAATCAGCAATAACGAATGTAAATGACTGCACTTTTAAACATTTATAAACGAGGCCGGCTCTACGCTGGGGCAAGAGGGGGCGTTGCCCCCTGAAACAAATATCCTGCCCCCCTTAAGCCAAACTTTTTGAAGTTGTTAAAGAAAATAATAGATTACCCACAAACTGAATATAAATAAGATTTACTACAGTGGTTGAAATATTTGCTGGAAAAGGCACAAATGAGATGATAGGTTTCACGTCTCGTTTGCTCTTTCATAGACTAAGAAAGGTGTTTTTGTAGATGTGTCTGTATTCATCCTCTGTAATCTTTGCCATAATAACCCGGGACTCAAATATTTGACTGTGTTCAAACATAGGTGATTGATAAGGGTTATTATACACTTACATGGGATTTTACAAACTAAATTCCCTTGGAGCTTGCGTCATGTTGAGTTACCCACTGTTGTGACTCAATGTGACTAAGGGAGCAGTTTTATATGGCTTACTGATCCATACTTCCACACTTCCCTTTTTCATTTTTTCCCCTGTACTGTTTCCTTGGTAATTTAGGCATGGCTGAATTTTAGATTGGCTGAAACAGCTCCGGATGGCTTTGCAGTTCCCAAGGTCAACTTTCTGAAAGAGTATGTAGGATTAGATGGGAATGGAAAATGTATTTACACAGCATATTTTATTATATACAAACTCTAAGTGCAGTGTCCTTGATGCTCTGTTTAGTCTCATTTACTGCAGCGGCTTCATTAGAGACGTTTTTCTAGTTTATTTTTCTTCTACAGATATCAGATTTATTGGAGATTAATGATATTAAGTGTGTGGCAACTTGAAGCTAATCATTAAACAGATGTTATGTTCTCTGCAGTACTGACTCATTTCCGCTTGAATCAATTAGCCGGGGTCGAAAAATATTACAAACACTCATGTGCCCTCAAAACATTCATGTCAGGCAAACCTAATCATTCTCTGACTCTGCAAGCCCACTGGAGAGCTTGAGGAGGTTTTCACAGATTTAATTTAATTTTTTGTTTACGAGGGAACAAAATAAAGCTGGGATGGAACCGGGAAAAGTCTACGTAGGCAGTGCACACAGGACTCTTGGCTACTTTGGTACTGCTTTTTTAACACAGACATGTCTTACACGCAATTAACCAGAGACGACAGAAGAGAAGAACGTTTGCGCTACACTTTTTTTTCTTTGTTTTTTTTTTAAAAATGTTGCCTCTCTATTTCAAAAGTGGTGATTCCAGAGGTTTTAGGAGAGACATCAGTTTAAATACATGACTAATTACAGCATATCTTGGTTCACTTTCAGATCGAATATTTTCCGTTTACTCCTCAAAACTCAGATTAAGTCTCCCACGATGCCCTTCCAAACACTGTACACTATCTCAGAGTCAACACACAAAAAGTGTAAACAAATGAGACATGCATCTAGAGCACCAAGCTTATGAAATGTAGCAAGTCATTCTTAGCAAGACTAACTGAAGGCCTACTTTTATGCAGCTGCTTCCTTTTTTTCTCATCTGGTATCTCTTTACCTTCTTGATGCAATTAATTTTGTTGTTTGTGTACGACAGTAACCACGTAACCATGGAAATACTTTTTTATTATTGTATACGTGCAGAAGAGTGCAGCATGCAGATGCCTTCTTGCCTGTTCTTCACACGGTGATGATAATATGTGTAAATAATTGCCTGCAGATGTCAAACTGTGTAGTGAATGGGAGAGCGGAAGGTCAATGAAGCTGGAAATGGACAGCTGCTTCCAGAAATAAAAGTTGAGCAAATTTGATCTTTTAATAAAACAATAAAGACAAACGTACACACACACAAACACACGCGCGCACACACACACACACGCACACAGGGTTTACAGAATATTGATTACTTTAATATTAAGCAGTTTGTCATTTTTTATTTTTTTCATGTCATAACCCACAACTGTTTTTTTTTTTCTGTGTGAGAAAGTTAAGAAGACTGTCTTGTGGCATCACTAAGTACCGCAAATTTTTATTTTGTATAATTAAGATTTGATTTCCTCAATGTGAGCCAACATTCAGCCTTGAAGAAGTTCCTGTTGTGGAGGCACTTCC
>VUQR01008987.1:2657-29543 GCA_015108515.1 Hemichromis elongatus | reverse complement strand
GCTACAGCACACTGAAAAACAGGGGACAACACCCAAGTTTTTACTTCAGATATTGGAATCATGGAGCTATTTAGGTTGCAAGCAACAGTTCAAGCTTAAGTCATAAAACTGTATATTTATTCTTTTAGAATTCCAACCATTGACCTATTACAGCAAATAGTTATTGCAACTATTTGAATTTCTGTTAGCTAACTTCCCAAGCTGCTTATCCACATTTAGCTATGTCATGAATGCATGTTTTCTGTGGGTTTTTTTATTTTTTTAAATATTTTTGGTAATTACTTAAACCAGCTGTTTTGCTAACTGTTGCTTCTATTTTAGCTTCTATTTTTTTCTGCAAGCGTTTAGTCATTCCTTTCTATCCCGGGCTTCAATATCTTTAGCTACTCAAAAACCTTACTTGATAAAAATTTGGCCATTTCCTCAAGGTGCACGTCTCGACCATTTTTTAGCTGCTGATTTTTTTTTTAAATAGCTTCTGAATACTTTATGAGAGTGTCTGCACTTTTTGCGATTTCACCATCGGCTTTAAACTTTCTCAGAGAGGATCAATGCGATCCAGCCGTTATGTAAATGTTTATTGAGACTGACTCAACAGTTTCCGAGGCAGTAAATTAAAATTGCTACACCAACACAACCATTGCTTATCATCTCTTTTGCTCCATGGGTTTGGGTTCCTATAACTTAGTCCACCTCCCCCAATCTAAAGAAAAAAGAAAAAAGTGAACTGAAAGGTCACCGTTTTGCACAGTCGTGGCCAAAAGTTTTGAGAATTACATAAATATTGGAAATTGGAAAAGTTGATGCTTACGATTGTATAAAAGCAATTTGCATATACTCCAGAATGTTATGAAGAGTGATCAGATGAATTGCATAGTCCTTCTTTGCCATGAAAATGAACTTAATCCAAAAAAAACCTTTCCACTGCATTCCATTGCTTTCATTAAAGGACCTGCTGAGATCATTTCAGTAAAGGGTTAGGGTTATGTATATATAGTATATATACATATATTTCACATAATATATAGTTACAATTTTCTGTCCTTTAATTTAAGCCTATGATTAGGTCTAGCAGCTAAGTTACTGAAATTAAAACTGTAAAATGAAAACTTGCAACTGTTGCATTTTCGGTTAGCCTAACGATGTACCAACCCAGGGCGTCACCAGCTGGAGGGGCGGCAAAGAGGAGGAGGATGCTTATCTTCTCTGTTCTGTTACTGATGTTCACTGAATCTCATATATTTTAAAAGTCTTTGCTCAGGCTGCTGTAAACATAAAATTTAGGGAGTGTATGAGGCTACATTTACAAGGTTATAAGGGCTGACTCTCACATAATAACTTTTACAAGCACAGGAAGATCTTGCAAACATGCAGTATCAATGGTAACCATGAAAATAGAGCCAGCATAGGAAAGGGCAACAAAGATATTGTGAAATTATGATAATGTCACTGATGTGACAACTTAGCCGATTGGCAGATTTTTGCACTTGCTTGAAATAAGTGCCTTATTTATAAGTGAGAATAAGTGAAAATTCTAAAACAAGTTCATATTTTACTGAAATGATACTCTTTAGCTGAATGTGTCTTATTTAAAGTATAATGAGATATTTTTGACTAGAAATAAGAAAAATATACTTTGTAAGATTTGGGGTTTTTGCAGTGTGTAACACAATAGTACCTTAAATACAGAGCACATATGTTGCAGTTATCTTAACCAGTGATCACATTAGCTTAAGTAGTAATGATAAGTATTGCTTTGCCAGTCCTCACCTTCCTTAGGAATGACAGTGGAAACAGTTGAAAAAAATTTGTCCCTGACAACAAATTTCCCATGAAGTGCTGTTGCTGGAATTACTTCCACTGTGCTTTTCCGTGGAAGCTGCCTGACTCATCTATAATCACTGCAGTGTGTGACTGCCCTCCTTAAGTGGTCTGTATGCATTTCTTTCCTGATCCATGCTTAGACTTACAGTGATACTTTAAGAACATCTGTGGTGAAGGGCATTTCTGACAGGACTGAATCTTCCTCTGGCTCTGCTCTGTTTGTCCTTAACATCCTGTGGATGTTTTATTTCAGTGCAAGTCAGCCTCTCTCTCCACTCTGCCAACGCTCCACCCTTCCCTTAGATTGTATCTCACACAGTCAGCTATTGTGCTGCTCAGCTTTTATGTTGTCTGTGATGTCTATGAGAAAGACTTTCCCCTGTTGAGCTTTACATAACATGAAGCTACAGGATGTCTAGCTCTTGGAGCTGATTCATGTTCAGGAAGGTGGAAATGATGTCATTTTAAACATTTTAAGCGTGTAACAAACCGGCTCTTAGACTTTATATTATTTAATCACGCGTCGCATCTATACTTCATTCCACAGCAATACAGTAATTCCAATATATACATTTGCCATCCATGTTTCTCATGTAGTTTGCTTACTTTCTCTTTATAGCTGGAATTTTAACATGGGTGCTTTACTTAGTGTGGAGATGAGGAGAAAAGGAAATCCAAGTTAATATGTTTACTGTGCAGGTTTTCTTTGTTTTCTTTCATATGACTGATTGCAGTTTGCTTTTACCTTAGGGAAAATCCCAGACTGATTACATAGGAACCACTGAGGACCCAGCCTTTTGAAATGAAAGAGGAAAAAGGTAAGATGTCCTGTTTGTTTGTTTAAACCACTGGTTACAGCTTCATGAGGGGATTTGTTTTATTTAGTGATCGGTGTGCAAGCATTAATAAGGACGTTTGTTAGTAGAACGTGTAATTATGGTGCATTAAAAAGTTACAATAATTAGGTGTGACTTGTGATTACTAATATTTTTTTCAGCAGTGTGATTATTTGTCAGCCTATAGGAAGTAAAACATATTTCAGAGCCCAGACTGACATTTGAAATGTATGTTTTGTATGACTAGCAGTACAATGCCAAAGTTATTACAGTACATTACAGTAATAATAAACTAAGAAAACTGGCAACATCTGAAAATGTTTTGGCAAATCAGGACAGTGTCATACACGGATCAAAACTGGTCAGCTATGACTTTGACGTTAATATTTTTTCGATGTAGAATAGAGGTCAGGTAAGACCGCCTCTTCTTGGTCCACAACATCTTTTCCACATACTAGTATTAGCTCTTTACTTGTTTTCAAATGTGGTAAAGCTATTTTAGATTTTGCATATATATATTTTATTTTAAGTCATATTCAAAATAACGTTACTGTCGTCTCAGCCATGAACAAAGAAATTGGACTACAGCACACACGTTCAGATGGTGTGGTGGTGTGGTGGGGGGGGGATAAAAGGTCTCGCATACCCAAACAAATTTCTGTTACTGTTCCGTGCAGCAGCGTTTCCATTTTTGAATGTAGATGTGTGAAAAATGTCACTATATCACTGATAATGTCACTAAAGTGGCAACTTAGCTGATCAGGGCAACTTGATATCGAAAAAAACTATCAAACAAAATGTTTAATTTGCAGTGAGCACAAACGTAGCATGCTTCTAGCTGTTTGTAGGAGTTTGTTAGAGAGGTTTTTTTTTAGATTTCAAAGACTGCGCAAAAGCTGTACCTCTCTGTTTTGAGCGGCAGAACATATCGCTAGCTAGAACATAACGGTAAATCACAGTGTGTATTTCACACTCTTGTCGTGAGGGGGGAGGCACCAGTAATGCTCACTATTCTCAGCAGTTGCTTGTGGTAAAATATGTTGCAGTTTTCGTGCCAGTTAGTGATGTAGCTGGCGTGAATGCTCTTGATGGTGCCTGTGTTGAGGGTGGGAGAAGGGAGGCTTCCTCTCCACAGCTGTATCACAAAGTTTACTCTCTGCCGGGCTCTCTTTGATAAGGAGTTCCTCAGTTATATCTTGGTGGTTCTCCACAGCAGAGCCGTTGATGATGAGCGAGGGTAGGCTTTATGCTGACTCATCATTGCTGCTTATCATATTCCTGCACACAACCAAACCTCATGGTGTGGTTGCTGTTGTGGGACTTAGCGCAGTCATGAGTCAGTTATCTTATGTCTGTATGCGGTGTCAACAGCATATATATCAAGTTAATTAGCTCAGTAGAAAGTGGAGGGCCCAAAAGTGTGAGGGTGTGAGTTGAAAGCTTTAATTTGTTTCCTTTTATGCTAACAGTTCTTGAACTCAGACTTTGTCTTGCTATAAAGTCTAACAGTAACATCCAGGCAGTGTTTAGGACGTACCTCGATCTGACATCGTTGTAATGTCTGCAAGATCTGTTCAACTTTAACTTTGGAAGACTTTTTTTTAAAACTGTGGCTAGACTGCCAAACAAATTGTTGAACTAATTGCAGGGTTAGCACGTAAGGAAAAGGGAAGCTGCTTTAACTTCTCGTCTAAACCAACAAATCAATCTGTTCAGAGAGTAACTGAGTTTATTTAAGCGAAACATCTGTAGCAAACAAATGGCTCATAATGGTAGACAACACCCTTTAGTCCAGCACAACAATGAGTACAAGTGTAGAACATCCTGTAATTCTGTGGGCAGCAGGAGACCACAGCGAAGCGGAGAGGAGAAAACAAAATGACTGTGTTTTATGAAAGAAAATGCAGTTGCATTACAAGATAATGCTGTCCACATTCTTCAGTTCTTTTGTGTCTTCCTAAACAATAACACAGCCGAGCTTCATATCCAGCTCTGGATAAACACACACATACACGCACACACACTCTCCTATATAACTCCACCCTGATTCAGCTGGCTGCAGGATTATATTAAATTTCATGTTGGGAGATAGCAAGTTTTTTTTTTTTACAGTGAGTGCCCTGACTGCCTTAGAGTGTATTACAAAATTACAATCTGTGGTAGTGTTAAGAAATTTGTACCAGTATTATATTACTGTTAATGTCGCAAATGCATGTGAACTTATGCGTATCCTAAAATAGACGTTAAGCTTTGCACTCTGAATCATGGTCACGCACGCTAAACTGTTTCTGAAGGACTCTGGCCTCTGTCACAAATCAGAGAATAGATAAGATGTGCATCAGGTAGTAAAAGGTCAGATATGTGTAGCTTTGGCTTAGATCTGAGAGGATCTAAGCGTGAATCTGCCTTCACCAAAGCATTGCTGAACCAGTGTTAAAAATGACACTATATCCTTCAGTTTATTGACCAGTTTATTATAAATCCAACATGACCCTCTTATAGTTTTTTATTTAGTTTTTAGTACTAGTACTTTACTAGTTTGGAAAACTTTCTTATCTCAGCTGTGTCATTGTCCTATTGCAAAATGAACCTTTATAAAACTCTGAGCTCCAGAGCACTGTACAGCAGGTTATCATCAAGGATGTCTCTGTAAATTGCTGCACTTATTTCTACCCTGACTGTTCTCCTAGTTCTTGGTGCTGAAAAACATCCCTACATCATGATGCTGCCACCACCATGCTTCACTGAAGCCATGGCATTTTGATGAACGTTGCCAGACCAGAGCATTCTCATTCCCAATGCGCAACATACCGACGATTTGTCACGTCCCCAAGCATCTCATAGTAACGTGAAAGGTTCCCTTCGGAGTCCTTATGATAAGTTTGGGATTCTCAATTGAATCCAATTGGATGCCGCTCGTGACGGAAACACACGCTCCAGCTGTGTATTCCAGCCCTAACCATAACCTTTTCCAAAGCGATTCATGATCAGAACCTAAAACACATTTACACGTCTAGATTCATTCCAAACGGCTCCCATGCCTCTGAATGCATAACATCCTGACGATTTGTCACATTACGTCGGTATGTGACGAGTTGGGAAAACGTGATAGAACGTGTTTTCCATACATGATACTTGGCATCCAGACAAAAGAGTTTAATCTTTGTTTCATCAAACCAAAGAATTTTGTTTCTCATGGTTTGAAAGTCCTTTAGATGTCTTTTAATCAAAGTATAAAACCATTTGGAAATATGCTTAACTGTATAACTTTCAGCACTGCATGGAGAGTGGTGAGAATGACTGACGTAAGAATCGCACCTAAAAAACGAGTTGGGAGATTCAAATAAGAAGTGCATCAACTTAATAACAAATATCTTTAGTTGTGAATTAAATGTAGATAAAAATTGCGAGAAGTGCAATTGGGTAGGCGGAAATGTGTCATTGATCTGAGAACTGCATTAAGAGTAGTGAGACAAGTTTTTAATGTGAAAACTGAAAGTGAATGACATTATATCAGGTTTATCAAAACCTTCGTAACTCTTACACCCATACGCACAGGTAATTTTGGTCTTTTGTTGTGTGTTTTAATTTTAAATGAAAGTATTTTTAACTGTTGCTTATTGTTGTGAAATGCTTTGTTATCCTTCCACATTTGCATATTTGTGCAAAACGCCCTACATCTTTGCTTTCATCTCTGTTCACTTTCAGATCACATTTCCAGTAGGTTATTTTTACAACAAAGACAGTATCATATGTGATGTTTGAGCTTACTTCTTCCTGTACCCACTACTAGGGTGACCACATATATTGTGAAGTCATGAGAGGCTCAGCGAGCATGTGAAGATGTCCCAGAAGGCAACTAAAAGTAAGTATTTTTGCTGACTGCAACTGTGATTCTTTTGTTGTTGTTGAATCTTCATTGCATTTTTTAACTTATTATCTTAAAATCTTTGTTATGATTTTCTCTGTGTACAATGTATCAGTGCTATCATTTGGTTATGTGTGAGTCTTGAGCAGTCAGCCAGTCTTGAAGCAATAATGAGAATTCTGCAACTTTTTTAACAGTAACTATTATTATTACTATAGTCAGCATACAGTCTTTTTAGTCTTTTTATTTTCAACTGTGTTAGTTAAATCAGTTCAGGCCCTTCTTATTTGAATGATAATCAAAATTTCTGCAGTTGTTTCGCCAGAGTGTTGATGATTAACTGCTGTTTTCGACTGTGTTTGTTCAGAGAAAGGCTGTGTATGTTGTAAATTGCAACTTTTGTTCAAGTTTATATATATTTTTAGGTTTTTTTCTCAGGGTTGTGGCTGTTACAGTTACATTTAACACAAGATGGACTGGTGAGAAATTGCATTTTATGTTTTTTTGTATGTTTGTCACACTTAAATGTTTCAGATCATCAAACAAATTAAAAAATAAACAAAGATGAGACAAGTGAACATAAAATGCCATTTTTAAAAAAAAATGATGGTGTTTATTATTATTATGGGTAAAAAAAACCAAAAACTCCATCACCCTGTGTGAAAAAGGGATTGCTCCCTTAACCTAATAACTGGTTGGGCCACTGTTAGCGTAGTCGTTTATCCACCCTCTGGAATGAACTCTTTATTTTTTGGTGTATTTATTAAAGCATTGCATGATTAAAAATTAGCATGTACATGAATCTCTTCTGTTTAGAAAACTGCAGTCTGCAAGCAGTTAGCTGCAGCCAACTTCCCAAAAGAGAGTGCCTCTCTTGAATCATGAACTCTGGCCTTAACTGAGACATGAGAATCCTACAGTTCTTAAATGTTGTTCTGGATTTTTCTGGGACCTCCTGGATGAATTATCGATGTGCTCTTTTGGTCGGCCTGTCACTCCTGGGAAGCTTTACCACTGTTCCAAGTTTTCTCCACTTGTGGGCAATGCCTCTCACCGGGGTTTACTGGATTCCTGAACCCTTAGAAATGGCTGATAGATATCAGTGATTTTGTTTTTCAGGTGTTTCTTTAGATCGTCGCATGTTGTGTTGCTTTTTCTGAGATCTTATATCCTGCCTCACTTTGCCAGACAGTTTTAATTTAAGTGATTTATTGATTTAACAGAAAGCCGAGTTCAGTAACTGAACTCGGCTTTGCATAAAATGCGGTGAGTTACAGTTAATATTCAGTGGGGGCAGGGCCAATTACTTTTTCACACAGGACCAGATAGGTTTTGATAACTTTTCTCACTTAATCAATAAAATCGTCATTTAAAAACTGTTTGTTTTTACTCAGGTTGTCTTTTTCTAATATTAAAGTTGGTTTAATTATCTGATACATAGAGGTGTGTGACAAATATGCAACAAATAAGGAACTCAAGAACGGGGGAAACATTTTTTGAAACCACTGTGAAATGTTACTAAAGGCTAAATCGTCCCAAAACGTCCTGCTATTAGTCCTGGTACCAAGAAAAGACAAGTGTTTACTTTACACTGAACCTGAAGAGATGGAAGTCCAAGCACAGCAGTCTTTAGGGTATCATGGAGATTTGGGTAAAATGAAAACCAAGAAAACTTTAGATGCTCTCAAATGAAAATAATCATAAGTGCAATATGTCGAACGATATGTAAAATTTAAATAAAAAAAGAATGCACTGAAATCAACATTTTATTCACAATAGAACATAAAAACATATTAAATGCTGAAACTTTGAAATTTGCCATTTTATGAAAAAAATAAGCCAGTTTGAATTTGGTGGCAGCAACAAGTCTCAAAACAAGTCACGGCTGTGTTTACCACTGTGTAGTATCCCTCTTTCTCTTCTTCTGTGTCTTCGTTGTATTTTTGGTTTCATGATGCGTCAACTGTTTTCAGTTGGTACAAGTTTCGGAGTGCAGTTCAGCATGTGTGCTCTTCTTGTATGGAGCTGTTGTAGTGTGGGTGTGCAGTTTAGCATTGTCTTTCTAAGACACGCACGACCTTTCCTGAAAGACACATTGTCTGGATTGGAGCGTATGTTGATCTTAAACCTGTGTGTACACTTTTAAATTTCAGAAATTGTTTGTAGACAGATTTGTTTGCAGATTGGCGAACCTCTACCCAGCTTTACTTCTGTGAAACTGCCTCTCTAAGATGCTCTTGTTATTCCCAATCATGTTACTAACATGTTAACCTAATTAGTTGCGAAATGTTCCTGCAGCTTTTTCTTTTTAGTGCCACTGACTTTTTGAGCTCTTTGTTGCCATCGTTCCAATATTTTCATGAAAAAGTTAAATATCTCAGTTTAAACATTTGTTATATGTTCTGTTGTGAATAAAACATACGTTTATGAGATTTTCAAGTCACTGCATCCTGTTTATTCTGTGTATTTAAAGAATTCAAACCGTTTTGAGAACATCCGATTGTAATTTGTGATTTTCACTCTTTGCCGTTAAAAGTAAATCCTAGCAGATGCACAGTTTCCTGTAAGCTTTTGCATTTTTCTTAATTTTGAAAGTGATATTTACATGAAAAATCAGTTTCACTGGCACTTCCCGCACACCTGTTTCAAAATGACATATCAGAATTAGCAAAAACAGGTGTAGCCAGAAGCGGACTTTACTTTTATATGCTGGTATGTTTGCTTCTGTTTTTGCTCCAGCATGGTGCCTTAGGCTTCTCCCAGTTCTTCTGTTCTTTGTCACCTTCGTCATGTTCTACTGCTCATATGCCTTGATTCAGAGGTAATCTCACACAAACACACAATCTAACACAAACATGTCCTTCGTTCTTGCTTAATTTCTCTGGTATTGAGTCACAGAATCACAGTAATACCCATTTCTGGTAAAAAAAAAAAAAAAAGTTAAATACTAATCTCAGGATTTCTGGCCAGCGCTGAGTCACTAAAACCTGAAAGTGCAGCCCACGTTATTCACAAAGCGGTCTGAGCTGCTGGTCAACTGAAGCCTCACACATAGCAATTTTTGCACTTTTTGAGCATTTTGGACTAAATTACTGGCACTTTCCATTTTTACTGATTCAGCAGTAGTTTTCATGCCAGCTGTGGCAACTGTCTTTCAGCTATGGAGGCACCAGCAAGTCTCCCAGCAGTAGCAAGTCGCTGTGTGGTGGCTGGCTTACTCAGAAGAAATGGGAGAGCCTTAAGTTTAAGTGAGTAAGGGCATGTCTTCTTTTTTGTGTGTTTTTTTGGCAAACTGGCCTATTAAAGGAGTGGTGCATGCCAGTGTTTTTATTTAAACAAAAAGTGCCAAGTTCCTTGAAACTGGACTGCTCTGTACTAGTCACGACTGAAAAGCACATTTTACAGAGAAGTAGCAGAAGTTATTAAAAAAAAGATTTTCCATATAAATAATGGTTACAGTAATGGAATGTCTTGATGAAATGCCTGAGAGGGGGCGTTAATGTAAAAAACTAATTTTGGCTAACAATGTGCTTATACGTACATACCTTTTTAGAACTTCATATTAGCCTGTTTTATTAACTAATCTGGGTTTACAGTCTCTAACACTCACAGTTATGTGTCTTTTAGTCTGTTATCAGTTTATCGACCTGTATATTTACTCGCCTTTATTCTTGGCTCTGTTCTATTAGTAAAAATTGATATGTGGTTTGGCCAAACCTCATCCAAGGTCACCGTTTATTCATTACGCCCAGTCGACCTTTCCACCATCACCTGCCCTTTGACCTTTGGAACAATTAAGATGTGTAATTGAGAAAGAGTTTGGTTCAGTTCAGAGTTGCCAGTCTGTTGTTTTTGGATTTTTAACACGAGTCAGTCACAAGGAAGCCTGCGAGGCAGTTACAATGACATTTCTTTAATTAGACGCCCTCCCTGGGGAGTTATCCCGATCTCCTACAGAGGGCTAGCTGGCACACAAGAGTAATAAATGTCTGAGAGACTTACTGTCAAAGACAGCAAGTTATAAACAGCTGGGGTGAGTGAGCACAGAAGAGCAACTGTTTCACATATTACAATCTGCCACATTTGTCTCACTCCACAGGCTCTCTGAGCATTATTGTTTTCTTTCCCCTTTCGACAGCGAAGTAATGCCAGCGGAGGATTTTAATGAGGGAAATTGCTTTTGAATGGCATCATGTAAATTGGTGATTTTCTTATAATGAGGTTGGCTTACCTGCCTAATGGATACCAGAACATTTGGTAACGCTAGTGCATCAGTTAAGTTTACAAAGCAGTTTTTTCTTTTTATGTGCTAGCTTGAACGCTGTACTGCTTGGCAGAACAGATGGTATTGTCTATTGTGTGGGTTGATTATTTTAGACAAAAAACTTGAAGTGGTTTTCTTTGCTGTCTAACCACAAAACCTCTGGCAGCCTAACTCGTCTATACAGGGAAACTGTGTTGTATCATCTTTTAAATCCTGCTCTGACATTTCTCATGCAGCATTAGCAGACGGACGCAGCTCTTTATGAAAATGGAGGATTTCTTTTGGCGGGAGCATCTGTCAGCTCTGGCATTACCTTATGGTATTAAGGGCAGTGGTACGTTGACTCTGCAGTGTACATTAATCCCCGGTCTTCCCACTAGCTTTTAGCAGATGATGACATCTTAAACTGTTAATACAACTAAAACCCAAAACTGTAGCTCTTTCTTTCTTTTTTTTTTTTACCAATTCAAGAGTTGACTTTTGAACTTCTCCATTTCTCACTTTTCCTCCCAGAGTTGCTGCTACTGAAAGTGCTTGCTGTAACTGCAAATTATCACGTGCCAGCCAACATCGAAAAGTAAGTTTGAGCACATTTGGCCAACAGTAGTAAAGTGCATCAGTTTAACACTGCAATCATGGATAACATTTTGCGTTTTTAGACTCAAAATACTCAAAGTGCTCAAAATAGAGAAGGCCAAGACTGGTGCCAACAAATAACACCCTGTGATTCAATAGCTTGTAGAGCCGCCTTTAGCAGCAATAACTTGAAACCTGTCACTTCGTTGCGGAGGAATTTTGGTCCATTTTTCTTTACAACACGGAGGTTTGAAGGCGCTGGTTTTTGCCAAATGTAGCAATGTGCATTAGGACCAAACATCTCCATGTTGTTCTCGTCTGTCCAAAGGATTGTTCCAGAAGTCTTGTGGCTTGTTCAAACGCAGCTTTGCAAACCTAAGCTGTGCTGCAACGTTCTTTTTAGAAAGAACAGACTTTCTACTGGCAAACTTTCCAAACGAGCCACACTTGTTTTTCTCATGAAACAGAACATTTTCTCACGAGGTCTTTGACTGTTCCCTGTATAATTAAATGATAGGTTTTTGTCTCCAGAGAGTAATTTTGTTTATAACTGAACAAAACATGTTAATTTTAAGACTCCCGAGAAACCTTGATGAAGAAAAATCTGCCACACGTAATCGATAATGTTAACCTGTTTTGTTTTTGTCCACAGCCTTGAATGCAGAACCTGTGTAGTCATAGGTAATGGCTTTGCCATTAAAAACAGCTCCCTGGGAAGCATCATCAATAAATACGATGTGGTCATTCGGTAAGCAACGATCATACTCCACACAAGTCAAATCATTTTTCCTGATTTTGCTTGTTATTAAATTATTTGCTATACCGTGCAAAGGGGAAATAAATAATAGTAGGGTTAAAGTGTGCTTGAAAATGTCTGCCCTAAATTTAAATCAAATTATTTAGATTAAAATGTTCAAAGTTTCAAACAATGACATCAGTATATGGCTTAAATCCCTTTAAGCCAGAAGCTCAGGCTTTAGACTGCTCTAAATAATTGATTTCTGACAGTCTTTAGCCCCTCAGCCTGAACGGCTTGGGTTAGTGTGATCACCCAGCCTGGTGGACAGCCAGGGAGGGTTGATACCCAAGATTGTGAGCGCAATAACTCGCAAATTAGGCAATGTAGGATTTTCTAATATAGGTGGATGTACATGCAGGTTGAGGGATAGCACCGTCGACGATATCGTAAGCGTGGTCATCTCAGGCATGCTCCTTTGGTCGAAGGCACTGAACTTCTACTATTTATCAAACACAAGCCAATCAAAAAAGATGAAGGTTGGTTTTAAAAGGAGTGCAATTAAACTTCCACTTTTCGAGGCAGTTCTGACTCATTGCTAGAGCATTTTAAAAAAGACAATGTGTCGATTTCTTCTTTCCTCCAGGATCTGTAAATAGGGTTTAATTCACTTAGCTGTAGACTGTATCACCATGTGACTCTGACACAGAGCCTTCCTCTCAGGCTAAGTTTGGGTCAAATCAGGCTCTTTAAAAGCAGAAAAGCAAGCAGTGAGTTTACTCAGGGACAAAGGCATTTTGCAGATCTGACTTTACAGCCTTGGAATGAACGCCCGCATTCTAAGTTTTTTTTAAGCCTCTTTCAAACAGCCAGAATTAGGCCCGGCCGCAATGCACCCCCCCTCTCTCTTTCCCTCCCCTCACATCTCTCGCTCTCTTCTAGCGGTTTTCCTGCCAAGTCAGGTTATTGACACTCAGAATTCAATGCATGCCGGAGATTTTGACGTCATCCAGCTTTTTTTCTGTCATGGAAACACTGCTTGACTTCTTAAAAGCCTGTGAAGAATTAAGTTCTCAAAGTGCTTGCTGATAATGTTCTCTACTACTGTCCTATTGAATTTGTCAGCTATAGAGTTATGGTGGGGTTTTTTTTTCTTCTATTAATAATTTGTTAAGTCATGAAACAGATTTTTTTTTCATTTCACAGAGTAAATGAGATGTTGAACTTCAGGCGTATTGTGAGTTAGTCATGCTTATTTAAAATTTTTCCCCCAGCTCTTAATCATGTGAGAGATAATATCTGTAGGTAGACGACGTCTCTGGGCGCGACTGTACACACAGACACCAAAGTCAATGCTGCTGCAAATATTTAATACAAGTTTGAGAAATTTGTATTTAACCCAGATGTTAATGTTTGTTCAAAGCACGTCATCAAGTAAATAAAACAATAGGTTTTTATGAATTACTACACTAGACAGTGTGAAGAACAGTGCACTCCTTGCACTGTTCGACCCCTGGGCAATGCTAATAGCCTAGTGCGCAATAGCTAAAGGCTATGACATTATAGCTTGAAGACTTGTTAGTATTCATAAGACTGATTGCAGTGTGACGTGTTGGTAAATCATTTTTTATCTGCCATCTTCCACTGGCTCACCACAGAAGTGTGTTTTTTCCTCTTTTATTTGTGCTGTGCACCGTTGCACCTCATATTTAAGTTGGAAGTCTCAGCGATTGCATCTCTGCTGTGTAGACCTTGATCATGGCCTTACAGTGGGAGGAAAAGAGTTTTGGAAGTTGTCCTTCTTGGACATTAATGTGTCAGAAGCTAAAGAGATGTTGAGTTTGTGCATCAGCATAAAGTTCTGTGAAAAAGCATATGCATGCATATTTTATATTTTGCCAGATTTACATTTCTAAGATTATCAAACAAATTTTATTGTTAGACAAAGATAATAGGTTTGGATAACTTTTTCACTTAATAAATGAAATTATCACTGAAAACCTGCATAGTGTGCTGTGAAAGGACAGGGACCCGACACACTGTTCCGTGTGGCTTAACAGACTTTATTGTGTAACACTTGTTTATCGTCTCTGGATTCGGCACACACACGCATGTCCGACAGCTTTCCCGCAGTCTCTCTTCCTCTGTTCTCGGACCTCACTGTATAAAAGGGGAGAAACCTTCTTAGTTTCCGTCATGCACACCTGTCCCCCCAGCCTTCCTGGCATTGCCTCTTGAGCTAACTTCACCTCCCCTCCCCTGCAGCTGAGCCAAGGACCACGCCCCCGCCACATGTACTTATTCAGGTTCTCTGTGTCTAATGGATAAAATGAGTTTAATGATCTGAAACATGTAAGTGGGAAAAATCTGCAAAAACACATGAAATGAAGACCTTATATCATTTATGTAAAAACTGCATCGGTTGAAGCTCTGAGAGACTAGCTGCAGGTGCAGTATTTCATGACCTACTGAATAATGGTTATGAAATGCTCCTTTACGTCAATCCCATTTTTCTAATTGCAAAAGCTAAAATCCTGACTAAAACAGCTCTGAAAATCCTTTTTTAAATTTTTTTACATATTTTATTCCCGCCTCAGGTTGAATGATGCCCCGGTAAGAGGCTATGAGGAAGACGTGGGGAACAAGACCACCATGAGGTTTTTCTACCCCGAGTCAGCTTTCTACAACCCTGGATTGGACAATGAGCCCGACACCCTTATGGTTCTGGTGCCTTTCAAACAGCAAGATCTACGGTGGCTCAAAGAGATCCTCTACAATGAGAAGAGGGTACTGGATGTGTGTGAGAATGCACTCTCCCACGTGCAAACACAGACTCACTTACGCTCACACGGCCATCTCCTTTCCTTCCTTTCTTCCTTTCTTCTCTCTGCCTAAACTGAACACACTCTGTTTAGTTTTCCAGCTTGTCTGTCTTGCATATCATGAACAAATGCTTAAAAGGTTCCACTTGAGCAGTGCCAGCACTTTTCAGAGTTAAATGTTGTTTCCATTGCAGGCATGCTTCACTCCGTATCCCACGGCACCTCCGGCCTCCTGCTGCTAATAGTTGCAGGGTCATTACCCGCTAATTTGCACATCGATTTAGTGTCCTTAAGACATGACGGAGATTTATATGCGTCTCTCCTTGCATGCTTGCATTCAGTTAAACAAAAAAAGGCAAATCTTATTTCCTTGGTCTCCCTTTTCCTTCTCAGTCTGTAAACACCCTGTCTGTTTTTTTGTCTTTGCCAGGTCAGGAAAGGCTTTTGGAAGCCCCCTCCTCAAATTTGGTTGGGTGATGCCAGTAAAGTTAGAGTGCTGGACCCACACTTCTTGCATCAGACTGCAGTCAAGCTGCTAAAGATCAATTTTCACCCCAAGAGCAAACAGGTGACTGATCACTTTTCTTTTTTTTTTACAATAGTGACTATTCACAATCTCGATATGTGGTAGTAGAAATTTCAGTGCAGATCAAAACCAAACTGTCTTTATTCGTTAGTCAAATCAGTCCGATTTCTTACTTAATCATACATTTTGGCTCTATAATTATGGTGGCCATGTTGCAATACCAAGAATTTCTGGCATCCTCAGACTTTTCTTCCTCTTCTGCTTTCTTTTTCATATGCTTCTGCTTTTTTTTCTGGCCTTTCACTGCTTCCCACATGAATGTTAACAGGGCTGGTTGGAGCCTCCACTGATTAGCCAGAGCTCCTCAAAGTGATCCATCATGACCTCTGTGGTAAACAGTTTATTGTAAGAGGTGATTCTGCTGAAATCTAGTTGGTGAAATGTTGGAGGTGGATGCAATTACTGTGAATTTGGTGACGATTCGCTTCTGCTTGGTGACCTGATATCTCACTGAAAGATAAGTGGCTCATGTCTTCAAGGATAAATCGGTGGTTCCCTGAGGAATAATTGACTTATTTTATGTTTTGGGGGTAAGAAAAGCAAAAGTATTATATTTTTATTATATGTCTTTAATAGTAAAAGGCAGTTCCCGGTGTTCTTATCTGTGATGCAGATTATTTTTTTGTTTTCCAAAAGTGCCCAGAACTGTGGCGTTCAACCTTTAATTCAATTTTAATGTTTAGTTGGTTTTCACTGGGCATGTCCTTTGACTTTTTAAAGTAGAAAGCAAATGAAAGGCAAGATGGCTGAATCAGAAAATTAAAAATAAAAGTGAAAGCATTGCTCTAAACCCATGAACTCAAGAGAAAACAGCAGTTGCGTAATGAAAATTACATTACATTTCTGTTTTTTTCCCCTGTTGATCAGATTTTGAAAAACCACGGGATCCAACTTGGACTGAAAATTGTGTATTACGCCATTTTTATTGGCCCATAGCAGCTTATCTGCCAAGAACGGCTTTCTGTGTTTGGTGGGGATCGTCGCCGATGTGGATCCCGAGCCAGGTTTCGTTTTGGTTCTGCTCATTCTGCCTCTCCTGAGACCTTTTTGTCAAAGAGTTGACAATGGGTGTAACCATTTCAGACTGTGGTACAAAACATGGTTGTTTTGCTGCAAGAGGAGAGTGAGAAGCGGGAAGGCAGAGATCCTGCAGGCGATCAGTGGGCTCACTCGACAGGAGCTCTGCACCATCTGCTCAGCTTGTACGGGAAGGGCTGAGGGGCAGCAGTAGGAGAGGGATGGTGGGGTGAAGTGGTGGGAGAACTGGGGCCTGCAGGCGGTGAAGTTTTCAAGTAACACCTGAATTATGTTTATCCAGGGATGTATGCGTGACATTATTTACACATTAGTGAACACGTTTGGAAATGTGCATCTGGCACGCCCTCACTCTGTGTTGCTGTTGGATGCGCTTCATCTCATTTTGGAACTCCGGCGCTTTGGCATCATCAGTTTCCCTCAGGTTACCGACTCCATGGGAAACCTTCAACAAGTGTAGCGAAAAAACCCTCACACATGCTGCCATGTCTGTATTTCTCTTCCTCCTGTTTCAATCACATGTTCATAACACTTCTGAGTTTACACACGTTTCTCCATCACACCTTTCACACAAGCACAAGCTTGTGTTGAGCTGAAGTAGACGTGGTTGCAGTAGTGACTGCATGCACTCCCATCTTTAACCAATGGCTCAATGGGCCTGAATTCAAAATATGTGCCAGGCCACTGCGGAGCTCTAGTGTACGGCTGTGTGCTGCCAACCGTACGAGGCTAATACAAACAGTTCCTGCACTGACAGAAAGTCATGCCCTGTGCAGTGGCAAAATCTCTCTTTGAGATATTTGACAAGGCTGCTCCAACAGATTGCTATCTCTGTTGCTACAATCGACTGCACATTTGTTTAGACAGACCTCTGTTTTTGCTAAAGATTAACCCTGAGGGAAGTTAAGCTCACCAACTCATGAAAATGAACACTTACTCTCATCTACTTGCTGGTGTGTGTGTAGGCTTTCTTTTAAACATCCCCTTAAAAAGAAGTAGAAGTAGAGTTATCAGCACACACTTTGCCGCTGTAGTAAATGTTCATTGAGTACAGGATGCCAGCCTGACCTGTTGCGAAACCAAAAGAAAGAAAAAAACACACTTGAGCCCTGCTGTAGCTCTGAAATAGCACTTTCCTTCTAAGAGGAACTAGGTTTTCACAGTTGGGTTGGCATGGGTTTCAAAAAAGGCACCCCACTGAAACTTCTCTTCGAACGATTCACACAGGTGATGGTTCTGTTCTGCCTGGGAGAGTAAGTGAGGGCATTAGACGGTTTACACCTTATCTTACAAATAGAAGACTTTGTGTGGGATTGCTCTCCTGCTCTTGTTCTGAATTGCTCAGTTCTTTTTTTTTGGTTTAAATTTCCTGCCCTTATCGATAGTTTTAATATGTGATGCCACTGATTTGCATTTAGCCTTGGTTGTTTTTTAAACTTCATGATACTTTTGCGCCTGAAGACAGACTGATTGTTTACCCAGACAATGCTGCACACAACAACTGACTCTGAGAGCCTTGCACAGTCAGGTCGATTCGCATGTTGTGACTAATTGCCTCACCATCATTTTTACTTTGGCGTTATTCTTTCTTAACCTCTGTCTTTTCTGTGTGCTCATTGTGGTGTGATAAAAAGGTAATCGAGCGCATTTGATTCCTGTTGAAGCAGTAGGGATGTACTTATTAGTCTTTCTGCCTTTAGGCTTATTCTTATGAAATAAAGAATGACAGAGTGTAATATGTCATGTGTTGTTGTCTTATCTCATCTTAGGACCTTGGCCCTGTGCTGCGAATCAATTTCAACATGCCTGTGTTACAAACGGTCATATGTTATCAACCTCCTAAATTAGCCCTTTGCTTCCCCTGTGCATTAAGATGAAAATGGTGGCATTGGCATCATCTGTTCAATTACAATTATTGATAAGTGTGCGGGGAAATGAACGGCAGAATTAAAAAAAAATAGGAACTATTTTAACAAATGACAAACTGAAATAAACAACTAGTTTCGCAGGCTGTGCTGCCAGGTCTGTTATTCAAATAGAGACATGTGTGGTAAACATCAGAACCGTAGCTAAAAGCTCACAAATCATTTCAGTGAACACTTAATTCAGCAAAAACTGAATCTGATAGTGTGTACACAGACAAACGATGTCTCTGGGGAAAGCACAGATGTCACCGGTTCCAAAGTGCAAGTTTCACCAAGGCTGGACCAAAATTCAATAAGCCAGCGGCAAAAGAAGACCAAAATTATGCTTCACGTTTAAAAAATATTAGCATGAATTTTGTCTTATCTGTGCTCTATTGCTTCCAAAAAATCAAAGGTGATAAAATCTGTCTGCTTTTTTATTTTTTGTTTTGTGAAAATGACCTCGAGCAAGAAAGCCAAATTTCTGCTTTTCAATAGCAAAGAAACATCAACTTTCACAGATGGTGTCACAATTTGCAAAAGGCTTAGCTATGCTTCTAATCAAACCACATTACTTTTGCTCTATTTCACTTCAGCAGCACAGGTAATGTCCATCTGATGAGTTAATGCTTCCATCTGTGATGTGATTAAGGCTCACAAGTGTTAGCTTTATTTTGCCATCAGGATGGTTTACACGGAGGTTCTTCTTCATAAAAACAAGAGGTTGAAGATGCTGTTGTGCTGAAATTTCACTAAATAAGCTTGAATCCTTTTTCATTGTTTGATGAAAAACAGTGGGGTGTTAACTTTTTCTGACTCCTGAAGGGAGGCACGCCAGAAAAAACATTTGAGATCTGTTGGCTTAGACATTCGGTAAGCCCTTGAGGTGGAAAAGAAAATATTGGAAGTGTGCTAATGTGAAAAGTGATGCATTTACTGATGAAGCATTGCACAGGAAAAAAATACTTTCATGACTCTCACACAAGTTATTTGATGATGATTTGGAAAGATGAAGTGCAAAAGGTTTTTTGGTAAAGTGTGTTTTATTTTGAAAAGTGAAGGAGAGTTTCTTCTATCTTCAAGTCATATGGAAATAATTCTTCTTCTTGCCTCTGTGAGCACGCGTAATCATAGTCAGTCATATAGGGAGTGGCAAACAGCGCAGGGAAATTTCTGTGGACAGAAAGAGCCAGCCGGGAATAACACAACAAACATGTCTCCTCTCATTAAATCTCACATTACCTTGAGTTCTAGTTTTTCCTTAAAAAAGCAAAAGGAAAATATCAGCAGGCGAGGAGATTTGCTTCCTGCATGTTCTTTTTATTTTTTTTTTTAAAGCAAAAGCCAATTAAGGAATGTGACATGCACAAAATGTGAAGGGAAATGTATTTCACTGCTGTTTGTGGGCTGTTTTTCCATCTGGATATACAGAAAAAACAGTCATGAGCTGGAATTAAATTGTAGGAATTAGTCTGCGTACTTTTTACAGAAGTAGTGCACCTGGATTTCATCACAACAGACCAGCTTTCAGCCAAATCTTGAGTTTTGTATGTCTCTGTGTCTCTGTTAGTGTGTGTGCACCTGTGCATCAGTGATAAGCTCCAGCATTTTCACTTGCAGGACTACATATAGATCTGTCATATGGACTTTAGACATTACTCACATCCTTTACAGTGGCACACCCATGCTTACTCTGTATACGTCCATTTTTTTAACAACATAATTGTTCTCCATAATATTACGTTGTGGCAGAGGCTTTATGCATGTAGTAACCATCAACTTTTCACAGATACAAACTTTTCCTTTCCTTTCTCTTGATTACTGTGAAAAAGACTAATTTACTGCAATTAGCAGAGGGCTTAAATGCTTTGAAACCACTGTGGGCTTTGCCTGAAAAATCAGCAGTGCGTTGCCTGAGAACAGCAGTCTCTGAGCTGTCAAAATAAAATGTCAAAGTAAAAGTTTTAATGTTTTTAAGAGTTTAAGTTCATTGATACGTTTAACTTCTGTTGGAACTGGAGGTGGTTGAAATGAAAAACAAAGAAACAAAACTGTGTTTGCATAAGCCATGTGGGCGATTTGGTAAAGTTGAGGTATCAGACTGAATACCGCACATGGAAATGCTTGTGCAAATGAACCGCATGTAAAGCTACATTTTCCCTCTATTGCCATCTAGTGGTGAAATAAGAGGCTTCTTTTAACCCATTTAATCCCAAATTTTCCCCTTCAAAATAAGTGCATGCATTTTACTCCTTAGAGTTCCCCTACACACAATATGTTTCATTTTGTTGTAATGTAATAGGGGGTTTAAACGGCAACAAATGTTGGGTTAGGTTACAGTTCCCAGGCCGTCTGGAAATTGATTTTACATCACAACCTCTTTTACACAACTAGCAAAGCTCAGCCTGTACATTTTTTTTACATGCTTTAAGTAACTCTGTTTCTATAAAGTTAAGTTTTATTTATAGAAAATTGTAAGTTTTTTTTTAACTGTTTTTATTCAGGTGTGCAAGGTAAAAGTCTTTCATCTCTTTCTTTGTGGTATCTGCTAATATTAGCTAAATTAAGCAATAATAAAACTATGAAAACAGAAAGAATTGCAGTGGGCTGACATGATCTCTTGCTTGTTGCAGATCCCAGTGCATCCTACCACGGGTATACTTGCCATCTTTGTTGCTCTAAACTACTGTGACGTGGTCCACGTTGCTGGATTCGGATACCCTCGCTCAAAGGGCCAACAGCAACAGCCGATCCATTACTATGGATATGCCACCATGAAGTCTATGAAGGTGCGCGGCCACCTGTAGTGATGTACTTTGTGTTTTAACGCTCACCGGTAAGCTTTACATTCCTTGAATACTAATGCTCCTCCTCTTCCTCCTTTCTCTTACAGAATTCTTACCACGACCTCAATCATGAAGCTGAAGCCTTAAAGAGACTGGAGGATTCGGGAGCCATTCTCTACCTGCATCCACATTTATGATAAACATCCATCTCCATTTTTTTGGGTCATCTGACTCAGATCTTGATGTGCCTTCTGCGGTGGGATATGTGAATTTTGCTGAACGTGACAATCCTGACACCTTATGTGTGTTTTTTTCCTAAAGTGAAAAAAAAAACAAAAAACGAAGCGATTTCACTCCTTATCAAATGTTTTTCTTTGGTGATGTGGTTCAACGTTTTTTTTTATAGAATCTTCAACTCAATAAATAAATAAAATTCTGAAATAGAAAAAAAATGTTGGGCATCACCTCTAAGTGTAGTGAGCCAGCTGTTTGTAATAAGACAGCTGCAGCAAACTGGCATCAGTCGATGTCCAGTCTTGGTGCTTGCTGTTTGATGAACTGAGTTGATGAAATGCAAACATCTGACATGTGCAGTGTTCACGTCTGGACTTTTTTCACATATATCGTTAAGATGTAAGCCTAATGATCGATCTTAGAGTGAAATTTGGTGAATCTTTTGAACTCTAGATCTTTATCTAATAAGTACAGAACTGTGTTCAAGTTTATGGTTTTTTTTAAATCAAATGACAATTTTGCTCATTTGTTATGCTTTGACTACGGTGATTGTTTCAGTATTTAATTTATTTCCCTTTTTATTCAAATACAAATGGTACTACTGGATATTTTGTAATGTACAGAATAAAATACATTTGTAAATTAAAGGTGATCAAAATGGATCATTTTTGATTTTTCAGGCTGAGCAAACCACCACTGAACAGTTGCTTTGCCTTCTCTTATTTATTTAATTTTATTTGAGTATTGCTTTTTTAAACACTAGATGGCAGTAAGTCTCTATTGCATGCATAATATGCAGTAGCCACTCTACTGCACTGCACATGGTGCAGTCATGCAGCAGCCCCCCCCAAAGTACCTGCTGTAATGGGAACAGTAAAACTAGCACCGGAACATGTGCTAGTGAGCACGTGCAGTATGAACATCTGGAAGACCAAAAAATTCACACTCAAACCTAAAAACTGGGAATGACTAAGATACATTTGCTGCAGGTGATGTGCCAGTGATGATTTCTGCTCTCTGTAGACACCAAGCCTTCTCTTTATGTTAACATGAATGGAGCCTGGCCCTTGGCGTTTGAGCTGTGCTCATTCACAGGGTGGTACATCCTCAGCTGTGACAGGAACTGGCTCATCTGCTTATGTCAAGTTTAATGGCAGACATATGCTGCGTTTTCAATTACACCACTAAATGCTGTAATAAAGCCACTGCTACAACTCTCACTAATAGTAAAAGCACACTCGCGCTGTAGTTTCTCCAGATGTGAATGAGGTCTGTGGAGCTAGAGCGATATCACACCTGCGTGCAGCGTTGTGCCTTCTGAGTGGCAATGTAGACGTCCTCAAGGTCAAACTGCAAGCGGGATACCTTTAAGCTGCTAATATGATTTACTGCGCCTGCATAATAGCAGAACCCACCACATGACCATGAACGGATATTTTTACTACTACAAACTCTGTGTATTTGCTGTGTGGCCCATGTCCACATGTTTTGCCTGCACCTATAAGGAGGACAGTCCTTTTTTTCAATAGAGTAGAAACAAAAGTCATGCACTTACCCCTTTGTTCAGTGCACTCAAATTGACAGTTGCTAACTGACACACTTGCAAATGAATCTAAAAGCAAAAACACATCATTTACAGTATAATCAGATTTGACTCATGCATTATTATGTGGATGGCTTTAACTTGCAAGGTAAACAAATATGAGCACCGGCTCATTTCATATGTGCAGTGTTGCCATAATTAGGAACATCCTGTCTCAAAATGCAGAAAAACTAGTCAGTGCATTTATTTCTTTAAGGCTGGATTGCTGTCATTCCTTATTATTGGGTTTTCCTAAAAGCTCACTAAAAAACCTGATGCAAAATGCTAATGCATGAGTACTAACAGGAACAAGAAAGGGAGGTTATATTTGTCTAACTTAAGCTTCTCTTCACCTTCACTAAATTTAGAATTCAGTTTAAAATCATTCTTCCCTCATACAAAGCCGTGAATGATCAGGCCTAATAGTGTGCTTCTTAGGCAGACAGCGTGCTTGTGGTTCTTAGTTTCCAAAAGAAGAATGGGAGGCAGACTCCTGTGCTGTGGAGCATGCTCACATTTTGGGTTTTGGAGACAGAAATCTTCTTTACTTTCAAAATTAAAAACTTTCCCCTTCTGATAAAACTTTATCAGGTGACCCTGCATCATCCCTCAGTTATGCTGCTCAGGCTGCTTTGGGACTTCCATGATTCCATGATCCCAGTGCTTTTACATCAGTAATCATTGCTCCACTTTTTAAAAAATCTTCTCCTTTCTCCCTCTGCCCGACTGCTTGTGACAGATGGCTAGCCTTTCCTGAGCTCAGGACTTGGAGTGTTTAAAGGAAGTTCTTCTTCCCCCTCACTGACAAGTTTTGTTCCTCACAGGTTATCATCAGAAAAGATAGAGTCAATAAAGCATATCATCCGTCACCCTCAGATTTGCTCAAATCGATTAACATTCATGATTGTTTACATAATTACACACCATATGTTTAATCTCAAATGCAGAAGATTTTTTTTTTACATGCAACTACTTCACATCGATCTGTTTATTTTGAGAATAAACAGATATCAGAGCTCATTAAAGAATGAACCCCATCACACTCGATGGGGTATGCATGCTTACACAACAGGGGGTTACATAACTGAACAAGGTTTGTGTGACTCTTTGTGTGCGGGCTGTTTATATGACAACTGCAAATCAGGTCACACGTTTCATGAGACTGTATAGTACGATGGACACTTTTAAACATCCGGTGTCACAGTGTGTTATACGTACGGTGAGTTAGTAAACTTTTTTGCATGACATAAACTCCTAACCCTGTTGCTAACGACACTGCGCCGTACCAACTGAGCCCTGCAAGCTCACCTGTGCATTTTATATTGACCTAATGAATCCCAAATTGTACTAAACCAATAAAATGCATTTAACATGCACAGCTTTGAACTTTCATGCAGACTCCAAGGATATCGTGATCCTAAATGCATTGGTTTGTAGTTTACAATACATCTGTTTCAGAAAAAAGACGCGGTGGGGGATGATTGCTGTGTCACTGTCTAAGCACAGTCTCATCCTGGCCAACGCGCTGACAGTGTGGTTATTACCATACATCTCATTACACCATCTGCTCAAGTCACTGTGCTTTCAGCCTGCATGAGCAACATCTTACTTTAAAGCAGTTGTTTTCTAATTAGATGTCATGAACCAAAAGAGAATTTTGCACACGCTGCATGCCAGCAGTATCTCTAATATAAGTTGTTTTTTTACATCTTAAGAAATGTCATTAAAAGAAGAGAAAAGCAGATCCTAATGTCACTCTTATGCTTGTGAGTTTTAAGGGTTGGAAATTGTACCAAGCTATAAAAAACACATTAGACCTGTTTATGTCATGTACATAGTAGCCTACTGTAGACTCCTATGGTCTATGAAAACACACACAAAAAAGAAGAAAGCAATAAAAAACATAACAGGTTGCACACTGCAGGACTATGATTTTTACCTGTTTATTGCATCTTTAGTGTGGGATGGTTCTGGCATAACCTCTGATATGTTATCTACAGAGGAGACAAGAAAAAGAGGTATAACCGTGTTAACATGCTGCCCCTGGGTGATTACTTACAGGGTAAAAAAAATCCACCATAAGCTACAACTTATGAAGATTCTGTTAAGGGGAAAGGAGAAGTCACTTGAAAATGGATTTAACCATCTGAGAACTCTATGCACAGCTGACCGTGAAAAAAAATAAAATGAAGCTTATGTGTAAGTTTAGTAAGAAAGACTTGCAATCACTCTTCTGCATCCTGGGTGTTTGGCTGCTCTTTTGTTCTTTACATGACTTTGCATAACTACTGCTTTCCCACTCTGTCAATCACAATACTGTTTTTCTGTCTGTTACTACCAAGAAAAAAAAACACAGTTCTGCAGAATGTGATCTGTTATTTCTTACACCTGCTTCACAATGTGATATGGATAAGGATAAGTTTGGATTTTTGTTCCTATTTCCTTCTCAAAATAAGGAACAACATAAATACACAGTGTGTCTGTGTGAGGAGGCCAGTGGACAGTTTAAGTGGGAAGAGGTGGAAGATGTACAGTATGTGGCTGGCTACCTAGTGAGAGGGCATCTGGCTTGGCTTGGCGATACTGTAACACCCCAACAGCCCGGAGAGCTGCCGTGAGTCAGGTGCTCAAACACTACACTACCATGGGAACTGCGAGAATGAGCAGGAAATAAGACGAGTGAGGTAGAAAAAAAAAAAGAAGATAAGCAGCTTTTCTACAGCGTCAGTTTTGCTATTCTGCTTCTTTTTTTTTTTTTCAAAAAGCTCCATTTCCTGTTTTCAACCCCAAACCCGAACCAACTTTCCCTACAGAAAGGCTTTATGCTGAAAAAAGCAATGTGCAATGCACAGTTTTCTTGTGTAACTGACAAAAACAGATGTCAAAAATAGCAACAGCCTGAGAAAGAGATAAAAAAGAATAGAAACAGACTAATTCACAACACTTTATGCTAAGAGTTTCCATGTATCTGCTGCACAGCCCGAAAGGTCAGCCAGCTCAGCCGATTTAAAGGCTAACACGGCAGCATTGTTTCCTAACAGGGAGCCAGAAAGAGCATTTTATGTTCGTGCCTCTTTCGTTTTTAACTCATTATTAATTACACAACATTATGAGTTTAGTGCAAAAGCTCTGCAGATATACAAGTTTGACAGAATTGAAATTGATGGATGGTAAAATATTTGTGAAGGTCATGTCGTGCTTCAAAGAGTGAGACAAAAACACTTTTTTCCCGCACTGATCAGTTGCGAGATATTAGAATTTATTTATTTTTTTGCACAAAACAGATTTAGGTCTTTTTTTTTCTTTTTTTTACTATTTTAATACTTTCTATAGTGAATGTGTATGCAAAATGTGACTGTTTAACTTAAAAACACCTCATTTTGGTATTACATATAAACATAACTGCAGAGGGTTAATGAGATCCTGCCATGAAATGTTTTCCTTATTCACATATCATATAACCCTATAAAAGGTCGATGGTTGTGCGCTAATAGATTTTTCATTCTTTTTTTTTTTTTTTTAAATGTTGTTCTTTAATGTAATATCTCTTATGGATGTCTCTAAAGTCAAACTCATTTTACATTATGGGGCATATACAGCCACTTTGATTTTAAGTGGGCTCGCTTGTTACTATTAGGAAAAGCTGTCAAACATATGAAAATACAGTTAAAAGTCCAGTTTATGCCCCATTTCCCATTTTTCTAAATCCATCCAGCGAGGCAGATCAGAGTCTTTGGCAGTCTTTGACCAACCCCCCCCCCCCCCCCCCCCCCCCCCCCCCCCCCCCCCCCCCCCCCCCCCCCCCACCCCCCCCCCCCCCCCACCAAACAAAC
>VUQR01008982.1:4498-20005 GCA_015108515.1 Hemichromis elongatus | reverse complement strand
CTTCCCTCCTTCCCAAACTCTATTATACAGTTCTAGTAAAACTTCTTTAGCCGAGTCTCTCAAGTGACTTATCATTGTGTAGCAAATCTGATCCTTTCCAGGTGCTGAAAGGTTAAATTTCCTAAGTGCCCGGTTCAATTCTGCCTTTGTAAATGGCATATTCAATGAGACATGTGACACAGACTCAGAGAAACACGGGGCTTAAATACACAGGGGCGTAATCACGGAATGGTAAACAGTAGGGAGACACAGCTGGGAGAGATTAGGGCTAACGAGACAAGGGGAGCAAAGCAAGACACACTGAAATAAGACATACCCCTTCACAATAAAACAGGAAATCATTCACCAAGACGTAGACTAGGAAACACTGACTAACAAAGTGAACAGGAAACATAACAAATGCGGACTAGACTGGGGAGTACAGCTGATAGGACAAAGGGAGCACACTGGCAGAAATACTGTACACTAAACGAAGAACCACAACCCAAGAACTAGAACACAACAATGCTATTGACCTAAGGAACTCTGAATACTAAAGACAGAAATCAAAACCAAGAGAACAAAAATACATCATAATATCAAAGATAACGAATACAACCAGAAAAACACTGAGTCCGGAGACTCAGGACCGTGACACACCTGTTGTCATCACTTCCGCCACTTACCTCCCTTCCGTCCTCCTTCTGTCATTGTTGATAATAGTCTGTTGATTGGTTGGTTGAACAATCAGAGTTCACTTTAAACATCCATGCCCACTCCTTAATTTGTGATCAAAATAATAAAAATGACAGAAATGATATCACAAATGGACCACCAGTGCACACTTTTGAATGTAGCACTGTCCTTTTTGTCCCCAGCTTGGTCTGCACACTTAATATTCTTATAGCAGCTGGCGAGGTTATCGCTGAGTTTTGTCCTGTCGTCACCTGTTTTAGACTTTTTAAAACTCTTACTTGCTGCTCTCTACAACCTGACTTTGTCTCAACCTGCTGTCCAATAATTATGCAAATTTAGTCTGTTTTTAGTGGCTATGTATACTTTCCTGCTGTCGCCTTTCTTCTTAGCCTCTCTTGCAGCTGTTTTCTGTCCTCAACTATCTAACTGTTCATTGTGGCGGCGGTACAACAGGACCCAGATGGACTTCTGATGCCAACACTGCATACAGAAGCTCCCAGAAAAGGTCACATTGACAGTAAGCCAAGAGCAAATAAAGAACTTTTTATTATCTGCTACACTCCACTGACATCACACAGTAATAGCTTCTGCAAGCTATTGTAATTGGTTAATTATTATTATAAATGATTAATTTAGCATACACGCTTGGTTTTTGCTAAGGTGAAGAACTTTCTTCTCAAATATTAGTGAATGTTTTTGTAGGGTTTACATTATAAAGCACCTAGGGGCAACTGTTGTTGTTTTTGGGCGCTAAATACATAAAATTGAATAGAACTGAACTGATTGATACCCAGTGGTCCAAAACACACTGCTAATCCAGTAAAAACAGACCTAAACAGAAAAGCACATTTTGGCTCATAGATTGGCCTCCCCACACACGTCACATTTATAAAGCATGTGGAATCACTTTGATAACGAATGGATCAAAAAAAAACATTTCACACTCATTAAAATGTGCAAACGCTGTTTTTGTATATACATTATTTCCATTTATATTTGAATCATTTCCACTCCTATTTTTCATTTTCCTAGCAAAATATAAACAAATCAGGTGCATTTCAAGACATTTGCACCTTACTGTGTAAATCACTGCGTCAATCAATTCTCACAATACATCACATTGGAGAGAATAACATTCACCTACAAGAGCAATGTAGCTGTATTTTATGAGACCTGGAACCCGTTCTCAGTTCAAACAAGACACCTGGGGCTGAAGCCTTAACACATCTGTCATTTGGCTTACCTCATTTTCCTGTTTCATAAAAGAAGTGCACACCAGACATGCACTCATTTAACACTTGTGCCTTGTTGTGTTTGCACATGCTATATCCACAAACCAGAGATTATAAAATATGATGTCTAGTAAGAAATCTGTTACATTTACAGAAATAGTGCTGCAAGAGGCAATTCTATAGAAGTAATATACCTACACACTGGGCCAACTTTACAGGCTACACAACAACATAAAGAACAATCATTCAACTTTAAATTTCATCATGAACAAGTGTACATAACTAAAACCATGTATGGCTGCATAGTCAAAGGGAACTGTAATCCAGATTGCAAAAGTGAAAATATCTGCTTTAGATAGCATAATGTACAAATCATGGGAGAGATTTAGTCAGCCCCCATCTGCTGCACCCGTCGGAGCTGTTGGCAGAGTGCAACATTTTCTCAGTGAGATAAATTCAGCAGCTCAGCCCCGGTGGGTTCAGGTTCACTTTCAGTCTAATGAGTCACCTCTCAAACAAAACCGTCTGCTTGATTGTTACGCCAAGAACAAATTTGGGGATTCAACTCCTTTTTTCCTTTTTACAAATTGATGATTTTACGTGATCATGAACGGTATGCCAGTAATTTAGTAAGAGGGCGCAAGGAATTTTATGACCAGGCCTTAAGCCTGAATGCTGAACTGCTGTCACTTTTACCGTTAACTTTCAACAACAAAGAACAAAATAAAGCCAATAACATTACTTTTGTATTTATGATACATTAAGAGCATTAATAGCACTGGTGCCTCACAGGAAGAAGGTCCTGTGTCCAAATCCATCAGCTGTCTTTCTGTGTGAAGTTTGCATGTTGCCCCCGTGTTTGCGTGGGTTCTCTCTGGGGACACATGCCCACAGTCTAAAGACATGTATTTAGTGGGGTTAGGGTAATCAGGTTAGCCTCGCTGCCCCATGGGGCAAGGGAAAGGCTCCAGCCCTCAACGACCCTGAATCGGATCAACGGAAGAAAAGTGATGCATGAATGTTAGTATTACTGTTGCTATGGCTATTACAAATACTATCTCTTACATCTGATTGTGCACAGTTTTTCTGATTGTGAAAGGAGTCGAGACACAGTCGAGAAACATGAAACTGTAAGAAACAGAGTAAGAAATTATGGAATGACACTTGTTTTTCCCTTTCCTGTTATATAAGATCTTAGTTAACATTATCCGCTGCCAACTACTGCTCTTTTATTTTTGTAACACTTGTCCTACTGCTCCAGTGTTATATAATCATTAAACTGCCAGATACACTATTTTTGTTTTAGTAATCGTGAGTATGATGGTGAGAATAAGAAGACATATTCTACATACAGTCAAATAATAGTGCTAATATTTACCATTAACTCACTGAAACCTGATGTTATTTCTTACTTGTTTTTAGTATTGTAGTATTTAATATTATTATTTTATTTATTATTAATAATATAAATGCACTATTGACGATCTGTAACTGCTGTTATTTAAATAATGTGGCCTTGAAAACATGTATATGTGATATATGGCTACATGGAACTATAATGAGTTTTTTGTAGCAGCGTCAACTGTCTTATTTTTCAAATCCTCACATCATGTGAGAGGACTTTATTTTAATACTTGAATTGTGTTTGTGGTTAAAGAAAAGTCTGAGACATTTCATATGACAGCTTTTAACTACCAGCGCAGTCACATCAGATTCATGGGTAAAATGTAACTGATTACTAATACATGTAACAGTGATGCCCAAACTAAAACTTTAAAACCTCTGACTTGTAAAGTGGATAGCATTGATAATCTTGTTAAAATGCAGAGCTTTAATGCAAAGCTTTAGGGATTGGCATTTATGTGGAAAATTGTTGCAGGCCAAGCACACACCTCGGGAGTAATGACACTTCTCAGAGGCAGCATCCTCAACAGAGAATTGCAGGGCAAAAAATACCACCTGACAAACATAAAACGGGCCCTAAAAATTCTGACCTGGACATAAACTTTGCATCAAATCTGGTTTAAAGACTTATTTAAGCTTTTCATTTCATCTTTCTTTCTGTCTGCCAAGTTATGTCCACAGAAAACTGCAGGCAAGGTGATGATGATTCACTACAGAAGTACTGCAGGGTTTCACCCAACAAATAATTTCAATTATTCATACAGCTGACATTTTCTTTAATAGCTGTTCGATTGTTCAGTGAACAACAGTCAGAGAATAGTGAAAAAAGCCCTGAAGCTGAAGTTAAGATATTGATATGTCCTGAGTTTGTCAAAATCCTAAATATATTGTGTTTACTTTAATGGAAAAGTATGAATTTTCACATTTAGGAAGGCAGCATTTTTGACTATTATATTTTTCTTTCAAATAAAATGAAAATGGAAATGGAATGGCAAAGATGTAGTTCATCACTAGTGTAAATGACCAATCATTGACCTTTGGACTCCAAGCCACATGTACCCATAAGACTTTAGTGTGTATACGCTTATTCTACCTCACATTCATATTCAAAGCCCGAGTAGACTCAACAGTCAATCTAGCATGGACAGACTGTGAGATGAGGCTGAAGTACCTGAAGGAAAGCTGCATTGGCATTTCACCCAGAAAGGTTTGAGGAACAAGGAGATTTGAACCATTGTGGGGCAGCAGTGCTAACCACTGTACCGCTTTGATAGCTATACAGTAGGGCAGCATGGTGACGTCGGTGTTAGCACTACTGCCTCGCAGCAAGAAGACCCCAGGTTCTTGAATCCATCATCCACCATTTTCTCTGCATAGTCTGGCTTCCTCCGCAGCCCAGAGACATCCACTTAATGAGGTTAGGTTAACTGGTCACTTTACATTGGCCATAGGTATGAACGGTTGTCTGTTTCTCTGTATTAGCCCACTAACAGTCTGGCAGCATTTCCAGGGTATGGGATTGGAAGCCCTGATGTAGTTGGGAAAGGCTCCAGCCACCTGCCAGCCTCAGTTGTTGATGTGGAAGAGAATGGATGGATGCCTCAAAGTACGAGAATCACAACACGTTCTCACTCCCAAACCGTAACTTTTCACGCTAGGTGACAAATCTTCTATATGTTACGCCTCCGGTCACCCAACACGTCCCTATGTTACCAGTTCAGAAAAATGAGGAAACATGAGAACCATTTGGACTCAATCTACACATGTACAAAACACCATCTAGTGCAAATAAAGTGGTGGTTAGGGTTAGGATTAAGGTTAGGTTTAGGGCTGGAATACAGGGGTGGAATGTGTTACTGTCGGGAGCGTCACTATATTGGATTCCTTCCACAACCCGGTGCGTGTCATAGGAACGCCGAAGGTTGCCTTTGGCGTTCCTGAGGAATGCCTCGGGACGTGTTAAATCGTCGGTATGTTACGTGGTCAGAATGAGAATGGTCTCTTTGTGAATACGTGTTTACTGCACTACTGTGGAACCCACTGTTTCTTAAGTTGGTCTGTTATCCACATGTTTGAAGATAGAAAGTTATGAATGAAACCAGTGAGCTTGGTTGCGTGCTTCCTACTAAGACTTTAGGAGTCTATAATCTCCTTATTGAAGATGAAAACTCCTATCAGAAAACAACATCCTGCTGTCTGAACTTGGCATAAGGGTTGCACATTATTTTTGTGGAAGCTGCCCATTATTTCTCATACTGATTTTGAAGTTATATCAATCAGGACTATCAAGGCTTTGATTCCCCAGTCGATGCGACTGTTGAACACTGTATATTGACCGGCTCCATCCTGGGCACCTTTTAAACCTCTTCCTACTTTCATTTATATGAAGTGGTTTATAAATATTTAACATGTAGCTGGAGTGGAAGGTTTTATCCTTCCACTCCAGCTATTTTATATTTGTATATCCTCAGATGTTTTATGGTCTCTGTGTCTGTTATTTCTCCAAAGCAAGTTGTAACTCTGATAAAAACCCTGCTGATTACTTACATTTTTAATTATCTGTCCTGTAACAGCCATGACGGCTGGTTGCAAGTCATGCTCTTCACCTTTCTCTTGAGGCTGGATTTGAACTTGCAACTGTGGTTACAGTACCCGATCTGAATCAGAGCCAAATTGTCTTTTTCCGTCATGTCTTCCGACCCCACCCTGCCCTTACCCTGGATCCTCACTGAAATGGCAGTGGAAAGCTCGATAATCTGACAATCTCTGGACATTACTCTTTCTGGCCAGAAGGCAGGTGACTTAATTTCCAGTAATGGGCGGTTATTGCTGCAGAGATCTTCTTCTTAAAATGGTGCAGGCAATGGCCCATGGTGCTTTGGGTGCTCATCTAAGCTGCCTATTAGAACTTAATGTGATTTAAACGGTGGAGAGACAGTGAAAGAAGGTAGAGTAGAAGAAAGGAGAGCTAAAGACAGAAGAGAAGAAGGGCCTGTTATCTGTGGGCTGCTTGTGTGTCTATTCAAACTTGTTTGAAATGTGTACAAGACTGAAACCATGAAGGAATTTAAATTGAACATGATCTGCTTTTCAAAATCCTACTAGAAAGAAGTAATGATGCATAGAGGGTAGGAATTAAATGAAAGATAAGAGCTATGCAGAAATTCAGGCTTGTGTATTAATCATGTGGAAGAGACTGTGAGGAGGACTGCTTTTTGTCCCCTTTGTGGGGACAAAAAGCAAGTGCCCATCAGTAGGCTATAGTGGGTATGTGGGTAAAACTCTCAGTTTAAATATTTAGTAGTGCCCCCTGCTTGAAAACAGTGCCAAGAAAAGAATCTCCTAACATTAGGAAAAGTCTTATGTCTTCCCCCACTGCTATTTTTTGCTGGTGGTCCTATCATAATAAATTTAATGGATTTTTGGGGAGTTAACCTTTCTTTGGGGTGGCTGTAACTCGGCAGGTAAAGCAGGTCACCTACTAACTGGAGGGTTGAAGGTTTGATCCCTGGCTGCATCAGTCTGCAACCCAAACACCCTTGGGCAAGATACTAACCCCAAGTCATTCTTGTAAAAAAGTGTATGGGTGAATGAGGCATATTGAATTATTATATATATTGTATACACACGAGACTGTCTTGGTCCACTCATGTCCTCTGGTGATTTGGCTCTAGAGTTTCAGACATATTATGTGATGACAGCTGTGGTAAACATTTCCATTTCATTTCAGCCAATCGTAAGAGCTCATATTAGACACACAGTTCTGAGGACCAGCTCAAGCGTAGCTGCAATGACACATCATAGTATACAGATTGTTTTCAGGGGCACTGCTTTCACTAACAATAGATGGACAGCAGCACCACATAACTGACAGCTTTTGTTATAATTTCAGTCTGGAAGACAAATCAATTTACAGCATACATAAAAATGTATTATTATTATTAAATATTTCTGTGTATTTTACAAAATTTAGCTTTGGTTTACACACATTCTGCTCTTAGTCACAAGCCGGACAGAATTATGAATTATGAAAACTGAGGTTACTTCTTAAAGGAGCTGATCCTAATAGTTGCTTTATGTGAAACAGCTCTTTTATATTTAAGGCAGGAAAAAACAAGCATGTGAAAGTCCTTTCTCCAGTTATACATGCAGCTTACAACCCACTCACAGAGATAAATAAATGATACACAAGTTGAACACATGTTCATAAATATAAAAAATAGTCTGAATTGTAAGAAAAACCAACACGTTCTCACTCCCCCAGGGTAACAATGTGACAAACCGTCGGTATGTTACGCGTTGGGAATGAGCAGGGAAGCAGATAAATAAGAAAAAAGACTATGTACACATAGGTATTAAAACAGGCACCATACACACGTATGAAGACGGCACATGATACAAATATAACATGCATGTAAACCAGACAAACTGTTACTGTAAAGTGTGTGTTACAAGTTGTGCAAATGGGCCTCCAGCCATCTGTGGCAGCAGCTTGATCTTCGCTTGCACCATCTGTACTCTGTGTTCTCGTCATTTTTACTGTGTGAAAAGTTTTTTTTTTATGATATGAAGCTGTTAGTATGTCCCGTCTCTGTTTACACTGGATTTGAACACATGAATGTATAAAGAAGCCTGTAAATGTTTGACCCTCATTATTATCATTGCAGGGCAGTTAGCATTTTATTTTAACAGTAAAACCCAACATATAGACAACGATTAGCTCTAATATTTTAGAAAATTTGGGAAGAAAAATGATGATGTCATGACTCGGAGGTGGTTGGCATGAAGGTTAGCCCTGTTGCCTCACAGCATAAAGATTGTGTGTCTGAGACAACAGCTTCTCACTATGTCGAGTTTCCACGTTCTACTCGTGTTAATGTGGATTATCTCTGGTTACTCTGGCTTCCTCCTACAGTCCAAAGACATGCAATTAGTGGAGTTGGATTAATTGATCATTCTAATTTGGCCATAGGCATAAATGGCTGTCTGTTTCTTTATGTTAGCCCTGTGACAGACAGGCCTTCTCATGCTCTGTGTCAGCTGGGACGGCCTCCAGCCTGCCTGCAACCCTGAGCTGGAAAAGCGAAGAAGATGTGTGGATGGCTGATACTACAGCAAAGTCCTGAACTTGGAGATGCTTCTGCTTGCAGAATATTAGCAAAGATTAGACAATGAAGACTTATAACAGGCTAGAGAAGGAAACCGGACATGTGAGTGCTTCCCTTTGTTGTATTGTTTACAGTGTGTGCACTGCCTGCTTTTTGTCCCTTGGGCTTTGCCTTAGTTGCAGTAGGCTGGTAGATTACAGAAGTTTTAAAAAGACGTTCTTTATAAGAGTTAGGAGCAGAACGGTACACCCTTCTCTTCCCTCCTTGCTCAGAGCTAGAGGTTTGTGCCTGAAAAGACTGCACTAAGGACTATAATGTCTATGACATCATTAAATCATGTAAAATGTTCAAATTTAAAAGCTGTCCTTTATGTTTGGGCTACAGTATTAATAAATAACATCATTTATAAATTGTATTCATCCATTTTTCTAACCATGCTCTCATCATTGGCAAACACCAGCATGCTTCATAGCAGAAAATGATTGCAGTCTTAATTGAAAGTCCATTTCCCACGCCCGGCTGCCACAGCGATGGAGTGTAAAGGCGGAGGTAACCTTGAGTCCCAGCGTGCAGCTTTTCCTCAGTGCTGCCAATAAGATTTAGGCTATCGTGCAGAAGAAGACACGGCTGATTGGCTCTTACCAGACATGTTTGGGTAATTTGGGTGAAAAGCAGTGTCGTTTCTTTCTCCCCTAGTGATTTGTTTCAGATAAAGTGATTATTGAAGTCTTTCTTTCACCATGCTAATCCGATGGTTGGGTTTGCCCATCATCATAAAGATTACACCACCTAATAATTATGTTTCCAGTCACATTCAGTGCAGAAACTTTACTTCGTTTTTCCTACACGGCTTCCAGGACAGAACACAGCGGCTGATTGCCTTACAACATGATTCTTTCCCCCCTTTTCTGCATCGTCCTCCTCTTTTCCAGCTGCGTCTCCTCCACCTGAACGTTCCCACTGTGTGGAAATGGATTTATCTCACTTTTGGTGCAAGCAGCAGGTTATTTGCATTTCCAGCCATAGTGCTCATTTCACTAAATTTCATGGGACAGGGTCTGGGAATGAGCAGTGGGAGGGTGAAATCATCACAAAGCTCATTTCTTTCAGGATTCTCAAAGTGGGGAGTGAGTCGAGGAGCTGCTGAACTTTTTGCGAGCTGATTTTATTACGCTTGTAGTCAGCAGGTTATTGCTTGAAAGGTCGAAGCACCTCAGCTGCATGTGTGCATGTTAATACACCAAATGAGCTCATTTAGCCACATAAAAGAAAATACGAAGCGTGTGAGAGAGAAGAACTTTCTTTAAAAAAAAAAAAATCAAGGTTCCAAGGTTGGTGCATTTCACCTTGAACAAGCAGTGCCGCTCCCACCTTTTGAACCTCTCGTCTTCAGACAGAGCGCCACGAGCGAGGGCGCTGCCAATCACCAGAGCAAGCATCTGTGAATCTGCTCCGTCTGCCTTATTTCTTCCCATCCTGCCAAAAAGCCCAATTGGGGGAATCAGGCAGTGATTAGTTTCCCTTGAGCCACATATGAAGGACGATCCACCAAGCTTGTCCTCATTAAGCCTCCATTAGCACAAGTGTAATGGATTTTTAATGAAGAGGGGGAGACACAAACACAACGATGAGCTCGACTTGACCCCGGCATCAGCGGGGAGCCACGTCAATCAGCGCCCCCGAATCCTCCTCCTCGTTTTCCTCTGCTGCTGTCCTCAGGGACTTAAGTATACAACAATTCAAGCTTCCACATCTTTGTATCTATTAAGTCACATTCAAAATACTGCAAATTTGTTTCCCAGTAATCTTAAAAGAAGAAAACACAGCCCCACTGACGCTTGTCGTCTCTTGTGAGAAAGCTGTTTCTGCCATTTAATCTCTCATTAGCTGTTTTGTTTTCTTACTCTTCCCCAGCGAGTCAATTGTTTTCATGTGGATCAGACGACACTGATGAGAAGTCTTGAGGAACAAAACAGAAGCAATCATCTTCTTTTTACCAGGAGCGCGATTTTTCCTCCGACTGTGTCGACTCCCTTTTCACGACTCCGACAAACACCATTAAGTTCCTTTTGTGATTCGCAGCTTTCAGTTAGGCCTGGGTGCAAAGTCATTAGAGTTGCAGCAATCAGACGATGGAGATTTTACACTTAAGCACAGTCACAGATGAGATTTGCCAACATTTTGTCCAAAGTCCTGCAATGTCCTATTGTCACTTCAACTTAAACAAAATAAAAATAATAATTGATCTTGCTCCCAATAAACCAAAGGGAAATTAAAAAAACAGGATGTTGGATGGAGTGGCCTTTCTTTCTGCTCCAGGATAATGTTTGGGCCAATGAGATGCCTCCCTCATCCCTCCCACGTTCACCGGTCTCTGTACTGGGGTGCCTACACCCTGTTCATTTACTGAGATCTGCTGGAGTTTAAGAGGATAAATGACAGTCAGCACTCTGGCGTGTTCCTCAGCATCCACAGGTTCCAGCTTGTGAACGATGCAGTGAATGACAGTCAGGTTAAGCATGATCTTTTCACACAGCAGTGTAGCTGCTCCTCTTTATCAACCCCTCACAGCAGCTGCACCATTACTTGAAAAGCAGCAAACCGTGCCCGTAATTTCTTGACTGATGCCCTTCATAGCAAGAGTTTCTAATTGCAAACAGCAGCCAGTGCATAGCTGCAGCTTCACAACATGAAAGTAAAGCTGCACAGTTCACCTTTGTAGGGATTTCTGATGCCAGCTATCAGGTAGGTTCTTATATAAGCTGGTATATTTTTAAGAATTTATGATACTCTGAATCCAGTTCATTCATCTTTTATTTAGTTTCTACTGAAACTAAAAAATTAAAGTTTAGTCATTAAACAGTAGTTTTGCCACTTAAACAAATGTGCTTTGTGGCTTAGAGACAATCCCCTCCTCACTCAGTGTCATCTCTGCTGTCATTGGATTACAACAAAACTGTTGTTTTGTTGTTTGCTAAAAGTCAGAAAAGTTGAGTTTTATAATAAAAAAAACCAATCCCTCTCCTTCCACGCAAGCTAAATATAATATTTCTTAGAATAAAGTGAATGGTGCATGGCTCTTTTTTAAGTTCAGAGGTCAGAAGAAGCATTAAAGTGTCCCTTTTCCTTATTTTCTATCATCTGTATTCTGTATAGTTATCCACTGTGAGACAAACACTCAGGCTTAAGGTTTTTACTTCTCCTTCTGTATGACGCCAAAGTACTACATGGTCATCTCAGGCCCACAGCACTTACTATGAGAGCACAGAGGATCCACTCACCTGCTGCTTGTGTCTTTTATTTAAAAGGGAAAATCAGCTGACTCTAGCATTAAAGGGAAGCATTAAAGGAAACTAAAACAGCTTGTGAAAACTATGAATAAAATACAGAGATAGAAATTAGTAGAGTAGTCCGTTGGGCCAGTAGGACATTATTATATGAACATCTAACCTTTTTTTCGCTTTTTGCTCCATCATCATCCTCTGATATCAAACATTTTCTCCAGTTATTGGTTGAATTGAACTCAAACTAACAGCATCTCATTTAAAGACCTTTAACTTAATTGCTTGCTCCACTGGGCCCATTGTAATTAATGCTCTGGCTCTGTAATGCAAGTGTGACCAACAACAGTCAGCATACTAAAGATGCAGAGATATCAGGGGATTGGTGTACATTTCTTTGTTTAAGGTATCTGTATTTCATCATCAATCACCAGAACACATCAGACGCCAGCAGTGCACAAAGCTAATAAACAGGGCAAAATAATCATAATTACTTCAAGGAGAACCAAATGACCAGAGGCGCAGACCAACCTTTGGTCTCTAAAGGAATAGCAAATTGATGAAAGTGCAAGGTCAGTCACTTGGGATCATTTGCTTTGGTACCAGTGCAGATAACACAGTGGCTCAGCTAACACACTTTTACATCAGTGATAAAAAAAAAAAAAAGGTTTGCAGATTAAAAACTCAGAACTGTGTACAAAACAGATTTTTATCTTGAGACAAAGTAAAAGAAAAACACTGATGTGCAAAAAAAATACAAAGAAAATAAATGTGTTCTCAAAAAAGGGAAAAAGAAATGAAAAGAAAAAAGCTTAAAAAAATCATAATTTACAGGTCAGTTCATTCCCAGCTGCTTGGTGATAGATGGGACAAAGGCATGGATATAATAGGATGTCTGCAGAGATCCATTACACATCAGCATCTAAATGTCTTTAATTGACATAATTGGCTGTCAGCAGTTAAGCCTGAGATCGAAACAGGACCATTAAAGCACACATTTATTCTGCTTTTTGATCATGAGAGAAGGGTAGCTCTATGTCACATTATACCTAAATGGCCATTGGCAACATTTATTTGATTTAGGTGTGAGTCTTTGAACAGATGTTGCCACAACACAGTGCAGTTATTGTGATAGTTGTGCAACCTGCAGTCAGTTTGGGGAATCATGGCTTTCACATCAAAGTTAGGTGGCATGTATTAAATTCAATTTAGTTTTATTTACACAGCGGCACATCACAGTAACACTCGCCTTAAGGTGCTTTATATTGTAAGGTAGACCCTACAATAATACATACAGAGAGAAAAGGCCCCAACAATCATATGACCCCCTATAAGTAAGCACTGGTGACAGTGGGAAGGAAAAACTCCCTTTTAACAGGAAGAAACCTCCGGCAGCACCAGGCTCAGGGAGGGGCGGAGCCATCTGCTGCGACCAGTTGTGGTGAGAGAAGGAAGACAGGATAAAGACATGCTGTGGAAGAGAGACAGAGATTATTAATAAGTTTGATTCAATGCAGAGAGGTCATCTAAGTCGTTGGTATTATTTAAAGGCCATTCCAACTTTAAGTCCTTTTCACACTGGCTTTTCCATTCTTTATGTGCATTTGAGTCCCTATGGGAATCCCCCTAAGTCAGCGGTCCCCAAACCCTGGGCCACGGGCCGGTACCGGGCTGCGAGAGCTGAGGCTCGGGTGTGAAATTTATGGTTTTCGGGGATTTTATCATTAACTCGGTTTCCCTGGGTCTTTTCCCGTGTTGTACTTGTGTGTCTTATTTTGAAAGAAATATTTACACGCTACCATAGCGACCAGAGAGCATTAAGGGGCAGAGAGCAGGATGTTACTCTCAATGTTGTTGGCGCATTTCAGGAGGACGCTGCTAAAGTTACACAATTACACAGTGAATTCGCATTTATTATTACATTTACAACACAGTTTTTGTCTTGGTCGTTTCATTTTGCTGTATTTATCTGCGACACCTTAAAGGCCGTGGTGCAAACAAAGTTGGGGACCGCTTGCTAAGCCTACTGGACCTATATGTACCTATGTGTACCTTTTCCAAGACTTTCCATGCTTCATATAGCAGTGCATTTGAAAATATTTGATAACTGTGTAAAAGTTCATTTTTTCATAATTTAATAAAAAGAAAGGTAAACTGTCGTGAATTCCATATTCATTATGTGTAAAGTGGAACATTTAAAGCCTTTTATGCTTTAATTTTGATGATTATGGCTCATCAAAATCCGTTATTCAGAATCTCAAATATTTCATTTCAGCTTTGAATAAATGACTATTTATGTGATGGTCCTCCAGTCCAACTCGCTCCCCTCTCTCACTCTGACTGGTCTTTCCTTCTCACTCTCTCTACCCATCTGTGCAGTGTGTGCACTAACCGCATCCTGTGTTTTAGAGGTGAGTCTTCCTCCAGCTCCGGTCTGCCAGCACCTGTGCATCTGAGCTGATTACCTCACCTGTTTGTAAGCCAGTGATCAGCTTGTCCCCCTACCTAAGCTGGAGGAAGCCGTCCGTTTGATGCTGGATTGTTAACAATGAAGAGTCAGTGGAATAATTCTCCCTCTTCTGTGAAAGAGAGCCACTTACCTTCGGCTTACTTCTGTGCAGGATATCTGGACTTGTGGTTGGAGTAAACCTGAGCCTGAGTAATCTGGAGAGGAGGATTAAAGATCTGTTTAAGTGGGGCCTCTTCATGACTAAGATGTTGTGGATCACACTGCGTGGAGCTTCTGCTAACCATTGATGTTATAGTGCTCATTCATTGTTACATTTTTCATTGTAAATAAATGCACTGATCAGAGTTTATTAGAAAAACCTCAGACATAAAAATGTAGACAGAATAAATATTGTATCTCTGTCTAATTTAGGATACAGCCTGAATCATTGTGAAGATTACTGACTTTACCAGTCGATCTACATCCCTACCCTCACCTATGGTCACGAGCGACAGAACGAGATTACAGATACAAGCAGTGGAAATGAGCTTCCTCTGAAGGGTGGCTGGCCTCTCCCTTAGAGATGGGGTGAGAAGTTTGGCCATCCGGGAGGGGCTCAGAGAAGAGCCGCTGATCCTTCACATCGAAAGGAGCCAGTTGAGGTGGTTTGGGCATCTGACAAGGATGCCTCCTGGGTGAGGTGTTCCGGGCTTGTCCCACTGGGAGGAGGCCCCAGGGCAGACCCAGGACACGCTGGAGAGATTATATCTCTCAGCTGACCTGGGAACACCTTGGTGTTCCCCCCGGATAAGCTGGAGGAGGCGGCTGGGGAGAGGGACGTCTGGGCTTCTGTGCTTGGTCTGCTGCCCCTGTGACCCAGCCCCGAATAAGTGGAAGAAGATGGATGGATGGATGGATGGATGGATGGATGCATCGATGGATGGACTACTGACTTGTCAGATATCCAGATGATGGACATCCTGATGCTCAACGAGGAAGCTACACCACAGAAAGTCACTGCTCAGAATGGCTGTTCAGAGTGCTACATGCTATATGGAAGCATATCAATGGGAAACTGTGTGGTAGCAGATGGTGTACAAACAACATGCATGAAGGATTATCAAGAATTGTAGAACATACTTCGGTGAGTTTTGCAGGGGGTGGATTGAGACTGGTGTTAGGGCATCAAGTGTAGCCATGTTTTCAGGAAAAAAATTCAATTCAATTCAGTTCAATTCAATGTTATTTATATAGCGCCAGATCACAACAACAGTCGCCTCAAGGTGCTTAGTACATACAGAGAAAAACCCAACAATCATATGACCCCCTATGACCTCCGGCAGAACCAGGTTCAGGGA